>NW_026509324.1:0-42128 GCF_026875155.1 Cherax quadricarinatus
GGGTCAAAGTTTTCCCCCCTTCGTTTGAAAAAAAAACTGGAATTATTAAAAAATTTGGTTCCATTTTTGGGTTGTGAAGCGATTTTTCGATTTTGGGAAAAGTCGGGTTAAATTATTAGAATTTTTACTAAAAAATTTTTTATCAAAGAAAAATTAAAAGGGGAACCCCGGGGGAATGGGAGGATTTTTTAAAAGGGAGATTTTGGGCCCCATTTTCCTTGTTAACATTCCCTTTTGTTGGTGTTTGTTTGTTTGTTTTTTGTTTTTTGTTGAGGGGTTTAAAAACAAAGTTCCCCCTTGGTGACGGAAAAACCCCAAAAACCCCTGGTTTTTAAATTTAAAAAATTTTACATTAAGGGGGTTTAAAAATGTGGGGCGCCTATCTCCCGTTTTTCCCTCCTTTGATAAGGGGAAAGCTTGAAAAATTTATCACAGCAATTTTCTAAAAATGGAAAATTAAAACCTTGTCCCCCCAAAAAATAAAATGAAAAATGCCGTTAAATTTAAAACTGGACTTTTTAAAGGGTTTTTTTTTAATTTTTTGTAATGGAGAACTTGCTGGTTTTATAAAAAAATCCCCATTTCTTGTGTTTTTGTGTGGGGGTTTGGTTTTTGTGGTTTGTTTATGTTTTTTTGAAAACGGGAAAGTTCTATTGGTTTTTGATGAAACGGGAAAATTAAAAGGGATTTGAAAAAGAAAGTACCAAAAGGGTTTTAAAAAAAAATTGCTAACCCCAAACAATAAGGGTTCTTCCAAATTTTTAAAAAATACAACACTTGCATTGTTTCGATTATCAAAAACCAAAGTTTGTAAAACTTTCTTTTCTTCTCTTCCTTTGTTCTTTTCTCGGGTTCTCTTTTTCTCAACCCTGGGCTTTCTTTTTGTTTTTTTTTTAAATTTTTTGTTTTTTGTTTGTCTAAACCCTCTTTTCTTTTTTAAAAAACCCTTCCCTCTTTTTTTCTCTTTAAAAATCTTTCCCTTCTTTTTTAATTTCTCCCCTTTTTTTGCCCTTTCCTTTTTTTAAAAAAATCTTAAAAAAAAATTCTTAATTTTTCTCCCTTTCCTTTCCTTTATTTCCAAATTCTTTCCTTTCTTTCTTTTCCTCTCCCTTTTCTCCCCCCCCCCCCCCTTTTTTTCCCTCTTTTTCCCCCCTCTTCCCCTCTCCCCTCTCTGCCCCCCCCCCCCCCCCCCCTCTCCCCCCTCCCCCTCCACCCCCTTTCCCCTCCCCCCCCTCTCTTCCCTTTTTCCTTTCTCCTCTCCTCCCTCTCCCCCTCCCTTCCTCTCTCTCCCCTCCTCCCCCCCCCCTCCCCTCCCCTCTCTCCTCCTCCCCTCCTCTCTCCTCCTTGTCTCTCTCTCTCTTTCTCCTCCCTCTTCTCCTCCTCTTCCCTCTCTCTCTCTCTCTCTCCTTCTCTCTCTCTCTGTAGTAAAAACCAGTTACCAGTAACCTGTCCGTTGCCCAAACGACCAACCTCTTATCACGGTCGTGCTGACTGACCTATTTCAAAAACCCACTAGGGGGGACTGGCCACCGGCTAGTCAGTTTTAACGGGGTTTAACCAAGGGAGACAGAAACGGCTGCGGGTTCTCTCCACATAACAGCAATTTAAAGTAAAAACACCACGTGAGTATTTTCCCTAATCCACTATCAACCCCCACATGAAAAGGGTGTACACGGTGTGGACGTGGTTTTACGTTTTTGGGGAATTAAAGGCGTTTGAAGACTGTGTAGTACCGGGCAGGTAAAAGTGAAGCCCTCCCCTCAACCCTCCAGCCAGCAGCTTATACCCTCACCACTACCTACGCCTGCAAGCCGTTGCAGCCGTTTCAAGCTTCCGGGTTTAGTTGGTGCTAATTGCTTCAATCTCCGAGGTTGACCCGATTTTCAATTAAGCGCAGTAACCAACGTGAAAGTGAACGCCAGCCCCCTATCTCCAGCCTGTCTCCTGTCACCCAAACGCTCCTCCTGTTTTTGTGAAACGTACACGTCTTCCATTCACCTTCTCGGGGGAACCAGCCCCAACCCAGTTTCTAACCCACTGCAAAGGGGAAAAGTAGCCACGCAGTAAAAGTAACCCAAGCCCTCTGAGGTATTTTTTATATCGCTTTGTCCCCCTGTTGGTGCTAAGATTTTTTTTTACCTTTCCCTGGATAGAGGGGTTTTAAAGCACCTTTTCGGGTGAGTGGGTGCGCGGCAGACCCCCCCGCCCCCCCACCACTCTCTCCCTCCCGGGGGTGCGCGCAGAACAACCACCCCACACCACCACCCCCCACCCCACTCATCTACCTGTGGTTTTTGCCCCTGAGGGGGTCCTATACTTTTTTTGGCTCACAAATTGGTCAGAGATTGTAGCTGGTGCCAACGAGAAAAAGCCTTATGTGAGTTCCCTAAAAGCACATCTTTTCACGACAAATAAATGTCGGGGGCGCATCCCCCCGCCGGACACCCAACACCCCCCCCCACCTACCACCCCCGTCCCCTACCCCGACTTCATGAAAATTTTCTGAACATTTTTTTTGCATTTAAAGCATTTGCTGTGTAGACATTTTAGAAATTTGTTTGTTACTCAAAAACCTGTTTTTCATTTTTTTTGACTCGTTAATTTTTTACAATATTTTTCAGTGTTTTTATTTATCTTTATTTTTTTATTCTGTTTTTTTTTTCTTAGCTACTCCTGTTCTTAAGTTTATTGGTCTTTTCCCAGTCATCCCCTTTGTGAAGTATTCATTTTTTTTTTTTTTGTATTTTTTTCAGCTCCCAAAATTTCCATTTATTTCAGGGGGTTCTTTTTTTTCGTAGCCACATGTCTCATTCCTCAAATTTTTTCCCAACGGTACCATTTTTTTGCCAAAAATTTTTTTGTCGATCATCACAAAGATTTTTTTGTATCATCACAGCAGGAATTTGTTGAAAAAAAAAATAATATTTGGGGGGGCCCGTCACTGTAAGGTTATATTCCCTGTTTTGTTCCTGTGTTTTTTTTTTTTTTCATATTTTATTTTCTTGAACAAATTCACTCTTACAATTTCAATTATTTTTAAACGTAAAGTTTTCCTTACCTGGTTGAGTAAATTGTTTGTCTAATTTACAATTAAGAGAAAAGGTTTTCAATCTTTTATTTTTTTTGGTCTTAAAATTTTTAATTCATTATTTTACCTGATTTTTTCCCAGTGACACTTTATTACTGCAGTGATTGTTTTCACCTTATTTTGTTGCACTTGTTCAAATAAATTTATTTTTTTAACTGTTCTGCATGAATTTTTTCTTTTTTTCTATTTTTATGATTTATTTTTTAATTTTGTCAAGCATTTTTAAAAAATTTTTAAAATTTTCCCCCATTAAAATTTTAAATTTTTATTTTACATTTTTCACTTTGATTTAAAAAATTAATTAATTAATTTTTTTTTAACAAAGTAAAGACAGCTCATTTTGAATTTAATCGTCTCCAAATTTTTTTTACTTTATATTCAATGTAAATTTTTTTTTCTGGTAAATACCTTTAAAATTGATTTTCCTTCCTCTTGCATGTATTTAGACATTATTCTGCAGAATTATTGTAACTTTCATTTCAATTCTAGAATTTTATATCTTTTTTATTGTTCATTATTTTTGCTTTATTTTTTTTCCGTGTTACTTTGCCATTTGTCTCACATCCGTCAAGTGATACTTTAGTGAATTCGACCTCAGCCCTCCAGCTACACTGCGGGCCCGTCTTCAGTCCCCACAGTTCCTTACCGACTGACAGCCCGACTAAACACCGAGAATAAAAGTTATACCGTGTTCCCTTGATCTTTACCTTTATTAAAGGGCCAGTACAATCTTAAAGCAGGTTTTTTGCACCATTCGTTCTCGGCTAGTGCTCTAGCTAAAGGGGTCCCCTTTCAGGGAAAGCCTTATCAACTTGCAAAAAAAGCTCAAATCGACTCCTGCGCTGTTCACTTTTTGTTGTCTCCTTGAATGCGAGACTTCAAAAATTTTACTAGGTGGGTCACTATGAGGAACTGATTCGTTCTTTCCTTTCCCAAAAAAAACACTGATCCAATTCGTTTTTTAGAGAATATGAATGTACCCCCTTTTATACGAATCTTGGTGCTTTTGCTTTTATTTTAAAAAATTTTTTATCATCATTTATCAATGCGCCCAAATCACCCTTTCTCCCTGAGAGGCTAAACCTTTTACAGAATCAATTCTAAAAAAGCAGCTTTGGAAAATTAAAAAACTAAGCCCCCGTTTCTGTTGTGTTATGGGGCCATCTCCAACGAAACGATGGAACCCTTACAGCCTTAAATCGTACTTTCCTTGTGCCCCCAGGGTATTTCCCCCTTGTATTAAAAGTAATGCACACATAGCCTCAGTCTGCACCACCTCTTGTTTGCGCCACAGAGACAAATCGGGGGTCGCAACCATCTCAGGATCTCAAGAACAGGTACAGAGTCGTTATACACCTCGTAGTATTCATATCATTCATAACCATAGCGGGGGAATTTTTACAACTGGGGTTTCCCCGGGGCCATATTGTAATTTAAAATTGTCCGATATTACCCAAAGGAAACTCGACTGATGGGATACCAGACTCCACTGAAATTTAAACATAGAATACTGGACATGACACATCTGAGTTAAGCCTCTATAATTTTCAGTCTCAGGTCTTTCCGGGGCGTTCCAAACCCGAAAAAACCCCGAAAAAACCCGATCTCGGTTAAAAACTAACCAAACCAGGCCTTCTTTCAATTACAAACTAACCAAACCCAGCTCGTTCTTCCCAGTGGGGGGAATTCGAGCGCCCCGTCAAACCCCCCCAGGGTGACAGAAGGTAAAATGATACACCACCCCGTTTCACAACCCCTTTGAACCCTTTAAAGCAGTCCGACATCCCAAACCCCCTGCTGAGATGTTGCTTCACGTCTCGACCAGAGATTTTGGGATGGGTAGAACAAGTCTTTCTGATATAATCCCCATTTTGTTTTCACAAACTTCCAAAGCAACCCAAAGGCCCCATAGTGCAACATCTGTTTTTTAAAAGCGCCCTTTAATTGTTCAGGGCCCGGTGCGCAAATCAATATTATTTGGCTATTTTTTAAGGAAAAAATTACGACATGTCCTTCTCGTAGAACCACTCCCCGTTCCTCCTATGGATATCTGGGTTTTCCCCCTGCGTTCCGAGTACGACCCCAACCTTTTTTATCCAAGGGGAAAAACTCACTGTTTTTCCTCCTTTTTTGTTTGACCAATTTCTTTTCCCCGGTGACCTTCTACTGGGGTTTGCTTCCTGCAGACTTACGCATTGTGCTCGACCCTTATCGATGCTCACAAATGACGACTTGTCTTCCCTTCGGGGGACCAGCTTTATCAAAATCTGTTATACTGCTGCAGAGTATGAGAGGGTTTAATCCTTACAAGCTAATGCATTTTCCAGTACGTACCCAAGCGGCAGGCACTGTAAACGTCACTCCCACAGTGTCCACCCAAAACCTTCAGAATTCAGGAAGTCCCCAGCCTCAAGCCGAGGACGCCAGATTGCCTTGATGCTCAAACCATCCCTGCAACCTGCTAGTTCGGTATATTTTTTTCCCCAGGACGCCCTTTTCGGAAAACAATTACTTCAACTAGAATGCCATCTCTTGTTTTATGTCACATCCGTCCAAAAGACGTTTTGTTGCGGGTAGTGCTCTCACTAGAGTGTCTGTAGTTGTTCCTAGTTTCCAGATGGGATAACGCCTAGTTTACAGTGATTTTGCAAAAAAAAGGCTATTTGTCGAAACCATCCTTTCATTTTTTTAAAGATATAAGACCTTTTTTAAACCCGGCCCAAAACTTCTTCACAGTGTTCGCCTTAAACAAAAACCAACTTGTTTTACCTGTCACATCCCCTTTCCCTGTTCAGTAGAGGATGGGGGTTTCCCCTGACCATGGGTCGGGGCTATTTTGCCGGGAACCCCCATCCACCTCCGACAAACTTTTCAAGTTGAGGGAAAAAACTTAGCTCCCACGACTTCCCCGATGAAGTCCGTTTGTTGCTCTGTGAACAAACTCCCTAAACATTTCTTTACCAGGTGGGAAATGGGTATAAAGAACTTATTGTCCCATCGATTCCATTTAAAACCCCCGGGTACTAGACCTATCTACATACCTCGTACAGAAGCCTCATTCACAATTCTGTCGCAGAAGAATTGACAAACAAATGCTTTTGAAGGAGTTATTGCCCCTAGCAATTACCTTGAATGCACCCTGATCTAGTACCAAGAAGGGTGGAAATTGGGGTCCAGTAATTTTATTTAGGAAGTTAAACGCAAAAAACCCTTCCCGACGTTCCACTCCCGTACTGGGGGATCTTTTACGTAATACGGAGAAACAAAGCTTTCAACCCTAGATTTGTTACAAAAGGGGTTTTTGGGAAACCCCTTCACAGGACAGCCAAGAACTAACTGCATTCCCACTCCCACGGGCATTACACTTCCTCCCTAGGGATTTGGGGTTTCGATCTCCCCAACACGTCTCAAACTCATAAAATCTTTAAGGGCTCATAGGTAATGCACTTATGGTTACTTAGGACGTAACGTCATGTCTAAAGACTGGAAACAACTTGAAAAACTTGAGTAGTATTGGTAAGCTTGAAAGCCCAAATTTTAAAGATCAAACTTTCAAAATGTCAATTTTTTTAGACAGAAATTTTAAATTTCCTTTGGCACGTATCACTCCTAAGGGGTTACGACTGACCAAAAAAGTAACCGCATACAAATTTTCCAACTCCCCAAAAATGCTAACCCTAAGATCCTTGTGGCTTTGCGGTTTTTATAGATCTTTCATGCCAATTTTTTTTCCCTAGCTGTTTTCCTCTAAATGAGTTGCTTAAGAAGATGCTCCTTTTTTTGGACCTTCCGTCAAGAAAAGCATCCCAAAATCTAAAAGAAAAACTAACATCTGCCCAAATTTGAAAAATTCCCCGATTTTTTCTAATCTTTCTACGACAACTGATGCATTTTAATGGCAAGGGGCCGACTATCAGAAGACCGATGGCAATACAAAGCAGTTTTTCATTTTTCATCGCTCCTTAAAAAAGGCTGAACTAATTATCGTAACGAGCAAGAACTTAGCAATAGTAGGTCTTTAAAGCACTTCCAGAATTTTTTATCATACTCGTTCATGTCTTGACAACATCCCACTGTACCCTTATTCCAAACAAACAAACCTACGGAAGGTTTGCTAGATGGACCTTGACTTTCCCAAAAGTTTAATCCCCCTTTGGCATTTACCTGCAAGCAAATGTAGCCCAAGCCTATCGCGCATTTTAGTAATAACTCAGACCCTCCATTTTGTGCAAAGTAAAGAAAGCCAACAACAGATCCCATGTGGTCTGGTGGATTGATTCCTGCCCAGAAAATCTTATCGCTGTAACCACCAGCTCCCACAGTGACTTTTTCATGAACCCAAAAAATGATCGAACACCCATTTTGGTACCCTAGAAAAGAAACCAGTTGAATTCCCCATCACTATGAATGTACCTTTCAGCTTTCAGATGTACCAGGTGTTGCCACCCGGATGGATCGTTCAGTAAAACAAGCCAGATTGAAATACTTTTGGCCTCGTATGGCAACTGATTTTCTGAGATGTAAAAAATGTAGTGTCCCCCATGCAAAATAAAGGGAATGCTAAAGGCCTAATCCAATCCAAGTATCCAACTACTAGGGAAACCTTGGGGAAAAAGTTGCGCTAGATTTTTAAATAACCCCCTGTTCCCCCAAGGTAACAAACATCGTGGTTTTTGGTAAAAACCTTTCACCAGATATTGCAGTTAGTTCCTATTCAGATAAAAAGCCGAGACAACTAAAGCGTTTAAAAACCTTTTTCTCAGGGATACCCCCCTAAGTCCCTAGTAACAGATAATGGAGGTGAATTCGTAATGAAATTCTTGAAAATTTGTGTACCTTGTACAAGACTCTAAATCCACCATTGTCCTCACACCAGCCAGCAATGGGTTAGCGGGAAAGAACCAATAAAAAGTACTTGATTATTGAAGCCATATCAATCCCAAAAATGAAACTTGGATAAGTTTTTACCCCGAAAGTGCCTGTTCAAAAATTTTTGCTTAAAATTTTCTATAGGTGACACTCCACATTTGCATTGAGTGAGAAAAACGTTTGCCTTATGAGTTTATTCTAATCCGAAAACCCAAAATTTCAACCCCGATATTTTGTAGCAACTCGACCACTTAGCTCAAAGGGGTTTTTTTGAAGAAACCTGAAACATTAAAATCAACACAGAAATTTTCAAGAGTCCAAATACTCGATAAAGCCCAAAATCAAAAAAGGTTTAGAGTTATGCTGACTAATTTTAACAAAACGTCTGCAAAAGCCAAAACTTGATCAAAAGTTTGTTTGGGCCCTTTTGCTAGTTGAACATATCACTGGTAATAAGTAAATTAAGGGGATTTGACTGGTCATTAAAGAATCGCATTGGGTCAAGAAATTTAAATATTGATGAAAAGTGTTCCAACCCAACTAATGTACAGACCTGACAATCCTCCGAACCTTATCCTTTCCCTTTTTACCATCAATGATCAACCTGAAGTCGTTATTCCCACGTACACGCAGGATTGGAAATCCCAAGTATCATTTGTAACTTCCAAATTCAGATTTTCCTCAAATTCACATGAGTTAGCCAATGCTACAGAGTTTGATCCCCCTAAATACACCCCTTCTGCATATGCCAATCTTACCCTAGCAGAGTTTGGGGGTTTAAAAAAAATAACCTGTATAATGAAAAATTTCAGTATCAACTTTTCATATTTAAGAAATTTTTTTTTTTTGTTCATGTTCTCCCGCATTTTGAAGTTTAAAAAGTTAGATTTGCATGCACCCAAAACTGCCTTTTGTTAACACCTTTTTTTGATATTCCTTTCCCCAAATCCTAATCACATGAATACAGATCGTCGATCAAAATTTTTTTTTTATCACTTGTAATCTCAAAATTGGTTTTGTTGTTCATTTGTTGATTTTTAATTTACATAGTAACCTTGTATTTCTTACAGTTTCAGTTACGTAAGCTTTCATTCCAAAGTTCTACTTATGTACTAAATTTTTCATTTGTGTACTTTTACATTGATAGAATCAGCCCAACCGTATACCCCCATCTCTATTTGTATTAGTTGAGCGGGGCCCACTACGTTGCGTCGCCGGCTCTCATATATAAAACCTTACCAGTAACCAGTTACCAGTAACCTTCCGTTGACTCAACACCAACCTCTTGATCACGTCTGTGCTGAGCTGACACATTTTCAAAAAACCCCCTACGGGGTACGGCCCCCGGCTAGCTTTTACGAGTGTAACCAAAAGACAGTAAGGGTGCGGGCCTCCCCATAACAGCAATTATAAGTAATAACGCCTATGAGATTTCTAAACCCAATCCAGTATCAACTCCCACATGATATCCTCCCCTCTCTCTCTCCCCCTTCCCTCTCTCTCCTCTCCCCCTCCTTCTCTCTCTCTCCCCCCTCCTCTCTCCCCCCCTCTCTCTCTCTCTCCTCCCCCTCTCTCTCTTTTCCCCTTTTTCTTCCTCCCCTGTCTCTCCTTCTCTCTCTCTCTCTCTCCTCTCTCTCTCTCTCTCTCTCTCTCTTCTCTCTCTCCCCTCTCTTCCTCTTTCTCCCGTCTCTCTGTCTCTCTTCTCTCTCTCTCTCTCCCCCTCTCTCTCCCTCTCTCTCTCTGTCTCTCTTTCCCCCTCTCCTCTCTCTCTCTCTCTCTCTCTCTCTCTTTTCTCTCTCTCTCTCTTCTCTCTCTCCTCTCTCTCCTCCCCTCTCTTCCTTCTCTTTTGTTTTGTCTGTCTGTCCCCTCTCTCTCTCTCTCTCTCTCTCCTCCCCCTCTCCTTTTCTCTCTCTCTCTCTCTTCCCTCCGCCTCGTCTCTCGTCTCTCTTCTCTCTGTCCCTCTCTCCTCTCTCCTCTCTCTTTTCCTTTTCTCCCCCTCTCTCTCCTCTCCTCCTCTCTCTTTTGAGACCCAGGGTTTTTCAAGGTTAGGTTTAAAAATCCCTAGTTTTATTGACAAGCCTATTTCAAGTTAAAGGGTTCCACTTATTGCAACAAAGCGTTACCTACATCACCATTTTAAAGCATTTTATTTTTATGAAAAAATACAAAAGGAACGATGAATTTGGGGGCCATCTGTGGGCCAGCATTTTCCCTTTTATCAACTGACTTTATCTCGTTGGCATCATAATGTTTTACGAATGTGTTCCAGACTCGAGTCATCCGGGGGATAAATGATCTTAGATGAAGTGATGTTCTGGAGAATGGTACAGCTAAGGAACTTGCTGCTTTCTGCCCGTCTTGGGGTGGTAGAAGCTTGCTTCTCGCTGTCCTCGAAGTGGAGTCAAGTGTGGTACTTTGACAATGTTGGCCTTGTACGTAACAGTAACGTCACCCATATCCCTCCTGTTTTGAAGGCTATGCTGAAATGCAGGGGGGGGGGCAGGCAAACCAAGAAAGTGGAGCATACTCAAGGTGTGAGCATACTTGTGCCTCATACAGAATCTTGAAACCCCTACGTCAAGCAGATGCAAGATACGTCGAAGTACTGTAAGCTTCCTAGGAGGCTGCCTTGTTTGCAAGATTTACAACGTGGTTCTTTATGGTCATTTGGAATCAGATTTCACCCCAAGGATATCAACTTCTTCCCCAGGTACCAACACTCTCCCATTCATACTTACTACTGCTCCGGCATTACCATCAGGTGTATTCTCAGGTGCAAATGTTACTTGCCATGGGTTTCCCCAGCTGATTAAGCTTTTAGCTGATGGTTGATTTAGCTTAGAGCAGCTGGCATTTCTTCTGTTGATAAGTAAATGTCAGAGTACAGTCGTCTGCTATCCCATGGGATTCTGAGATGAGAATGAAAAAGGGTCATTGAAGCAGACATTCCATAGCAATGGTCTTAGCACACTTCCTTGTGGAACATTTGCCCCAATAGGATGTCATGCCGATTTTTGTTCCATTGAGAACTACTCTTAGAGAGCTACCATGAAGGTAATCACTGAGGAGACGTAGCGTAGAGTCTGCAATTTCCAGTGCTTGCTTTTGCCAAGAGGCCCTGGTGCCAAGAGAACCTTTCCTGAAGCCCAAATTGATGGTCACAAAGTAGTGAGTGGTAGTCAAAAAACTGTCATTTGTCTTGAGATTATTGTCTTAAGGATCTTGTCAGTGATTGACAGGAGTGACACTGGTCTGTAGTTGCTGATTTCTGCTCTGCTTTTTTTTTTGTGAACAGGGACTACATTTGCCCCCTTCCAAAGAGAAGGCCATTTACACTGTAACTAGGCAGTGCTGAAAAATGCGAGTTAGAGGTGCTGCTAGCTGGGCTCACATCTTTCAACAAATGGGCTCAACTTGTCTGGGCCCACAGCCTTTTGTTGGTCAAGCGATTTAAGAAGGAAATGCACCTCCTCCTGCCTTATTGTCCCCCACTGACACCCTTTACACAGTTCTTGTAGCTGGATTAGGAACTTGAATTTTGGGAGCAAGTGTTCAGCAAAGAGGTCCGCTTTCTCTTGACTACTAGTAGAGGTGTTCCCATCCTGTTGATTTAGAGGGGAATGAGTTCATCAGGCAGAAAACCTTGCCTGTCCTTGACCAGCGACCACCAGGTTTGGAGCCTGCCACACCTGATGCAAACTTCTTTTTGTGTCCACCTCCCATTTAGCGATAGCCTACTTTTGAACTTCACCCTTTTGCCTGTGCAAGTTCCTGTTATAGGTGGTAGGATGTCTCTTATACCTTCGTCATGCCTTTTACTTAGCAATAGCAGCCTCTCTACAACGAAAACCAAACCAAGGCTGATCTGTAGGCTTCGTCACATACTGCTCCCTCCCTCCCTCCCTCTCTCTCTCTCTCTCCTCTCTCTCTCTCTCTCTCTCTCTCCTTCTCTCTCTCTCTCTCTCTTCTCTCTCTCTCTCTCTCTCTCTCTCTCCCTCTCTATGTTTGCAAAGGGAGAGAAAAGTAATAAAATAAAACAGAAAAAAGATAATGTTGAAAGAATCATCGATAACATAACACCGTCATATTTTGTCTTTTTAATTTTTCCTCCCAAGCTTCTTACTCTTCTTACATTGCTTGTTCCTGCTCTTCCTTGTTCTGATGTTGCTTGTTCCGCTCTTCCTTGTTCTGATGTTGCTTGTTCCTGCTCTTCCTTGTTCTGATGTTGCTTGTTCCTGCTCTTCCTTGTTCTGATGTTGCTTGTTCCTGCTCTTTTTCCCTTTTTTCTTATGCTGCTTTTTCTGCTCTTCCTTGTTCTGATGCTGCTTGTTCCTGCTCTTCCTTGTTCTGAGTTGCTTGTTTCCCGCTCTTTCCTTGTTCTGATGTTGCTTGTTCCTGCTCTTCCTGTTTTTGATGTTGCTTGTTCCTGCTCTTCCTTGTTCTGATGTTGCTTGTTCCTGCTCTTCCTTGTTCTGTGTTGCTTGTTTCCCGCTCTCCTTGTTCTGATGTTGCTTGTTCCTGCCTTCCTTGTTCTGATGTTGCTTGTTCCTGCTCTTCCTTGTTCTGATGTTGCTTGTTCCTGCTCTTCCTTGTTCTGATGTTGCTTGTTCCCGCTCTTCCTTGTTCTGATGTTGCTTGTTCCTGCTCTTCCTTGTTCTGATGTTGCTTGTTCCTGCTCTTCCTTGTTCTGATGTTGCTTGTTCCTGCTCTTCCTTTTTCTGATGTTGCTTGTTCCCGCTCTTCCTTGTTCTGATGTTGCTCTTCCCGCCTTTTTCCTGTTCAGATGTTTCTTGTTCCTGCTCTTCCTTGTTCTGATGCTGCTTGTTCCTGCTCTCCTTGTTCTGATGCTGCTTGTTTCTGCTCTTCCTTGTTCTGATTTGCTTGTTTCCTGCTCTTCCTTGTTTCTGATGCTGCTTGTTTCTGCTTTCCTTGTTCTGATGTTTGCTTGTTCCTGCTCTTCCTTGTTCTGATGCTGCTTGTTCCTGCTCTCCTTGTTCTGATGTTGCTTGTTCCTGCTCTTCCTTGTTCTGATGTTGCTTGTTCCTGCTCTTTCCCTTTTTCTGATGTTGCTTGTTCCTGCCCCTTCCTTGTTCTGATGCTGCTTGTTCCTGCTCTTCCTTGTTCCCGATGTTGCTTGTTCCTGCTCTTCCTTGTTCGATGTTGCTTGTTCCTGCTCTTCCTTGTTCTGATGTTGCTTGTTCCTGCTCTTCCTTGTTCTGAAGCTGCTTGTTTCCTGCTCTTCCTTGTTCTTTATGCTGCTTGTTCCTGCTCTTTCTTGTTCTGATGCTGCTTGTTTCTGCTCTTCCTTGTTCTGATGCTGCTTGTTTTTGCTCTTCCTTGTTCTGATGTTGCTTGTTCCTGCTCTTCCTTGTTCGATGTTGCTTGTTCCTGCTCTTCCTTGTTCTGATGTTCTTGTTCCTGCTCTTTCCCTTTTTCTGATGCGCTTGTTTCTGCTCTTCCTTGTTCTGATGTTGCTTGTTCCTGCTCTTCCTTTTCTGATTTCTGCTTTTTTCTGCTCTTCCTTGTTCTGAATGCTGCTTGTTCCTGCTCTTCCTTGTTCTGATGTTGCTTGTTCCTGCTTCTTGTATCCTTGTTCTGAGGTTCTTGTTCCTGCTCTTTTTCCTTGTTCTGATGTTGCTTGTTCCTGCGCTTCCTTTTTCTTATGCTTGCTTGTTCCTAGCTCTTCCTTGTTCTGATGTTGCTTGTACCTCTCTTTCCTTGTCTTGGATGTTTTGTCATTGTTCCTGCTCTTACCTTGGTCCTCTGAGATGTGCTTTTTTCCTGCGCTTCCTTGTTCTGATGCTGCTGGTTCATCTCTCTTCGGCTCTTCTACCTTGTTCTGAAGAGTTGCTTGTTCCTGCTCTTGAGCCTTGTTCTGATTGGACTGCTTGTTTCTGCTCTTGCCTTGTTCTGATGATTGCTTGTTTTTTCCTCAGCTCTTCCATGTTTTCTCGATGCGCTGATGTTTTTTCTGCTCTCATCCCTGTTCTGATGCTGCTTGTTCCTGCCTTAGCCATTGTTCTAATGGTTGCTTGTTCCTGCTCTTCTTCCTTATCTCCGTGTAGGAGCGTGCTCGTCTTCCTCATCCTCGCCTGCAATCTTGTACCTGACTCTTCATCCTTATCCTCCTCCTGTTTCTTGTTCTTGCTTTTCTTCCCTTTATTTCTCTGACTTCTGTCTTCACTTCCTCCTTCTCTTACGGCCTTGTTTCTGCTCATCTCATACATCACCATCCTACACATCTCCCCTAATTTACTGTCTGTCTCCTGCCCCACCCTCCTTACCCTCATCTTCTCCGGCAAAGCCCAACGAACAGATCGTAAATTAAATAAAGCTAACAATTGAAATCTTTGACACTTGGATCGTGCAAAATACTAAAATGACTCTGACGGGGGCAAGGCAGGAGGACGCTTAATTTATCTGGTTTATGGCGAGCAAAAAGTATATTTTATCTCCAGACTTCTCTGTCTTTATATTATATATTAATATTTTTATACAGCCGAGATATGTGCAAACCGTTCTGTCGTCTCTCTCTCTTCATCTCTCTCTTTTACACAGGGGGTTATACCCATATAGGATTAGTTTAGATCCAGCTTTATTGAACAAGCTATTTTACAGGTTAAGGATTCCTAACCAGTGTGTCACAGCCTAAGAAGCCTGAGAGACTACACAAGCTCATTTGAAAGCTGCAGTCTTTATTGTTAGATGAAACACAGGTATATTTGTACAATTGTTATATGTAGACACATACAAGATTAAGGAACATAGGATTAAGCTGGAGTCATCTGTGGCAGCCAAGCATTTCATTTGAGATACTGACGTTTATCTCGTTGACATCATAATGCTGTACCGAATGTTTTCCAGACTCAGAGTCATATCCTGGGGAAAACATGAATTACTCAGAACGGAGAGATTCATTCTGGAGAAGTTGTACAGCCGGCGAGAAATTGCTGCTGATTCTGCCCGATCTGTGTTATAGAAGCTTGCTTCATCGTTGTCGACTGCGAAGTGGAGGCCAAGTGTGTAAACATCTGGACAAATTGGCCTTTGTACATAATATGTAACGTCACCACATCACCTCCTGGTGTTTGAAGGCTCTGCAGAAATGACACGATCTATCCAGGATGGCGGACCAGCAGAGATGAGAACGTCTTGCTCTGTTCTACTCTACTCTGTCTACGCAGGTCGCAGATGAGAGGGGGGGGGGGCAGGCAAACCAAGAAGTGGAGGCATATCTCAAGGTGTGATGTACTTGTGCTCATACAGAATCTTGCAACTCCTACTGTCAAGCAGATTGAGTAAGCAAAGTCTGTAAGCTTCCTGGCTGCCTATGTATGCCAGATTTACCAACGTGGTTCGTTCATGGTCATTTAGGAGATCAAATTTCACCCAAGGATATCAACTTCTTCCCAGCGTACTCAGCACCTCCCTTGCTATACTTACTAACTGACACCAGCTATTTGAGCATCATGGTGCCTAGCAGATCATCATCTCTTTGCCCTTTCTCAGGTGCAAATGCGTTACCCTGTGAGATTACTTGCCATCTGATTCCCCAAAGCTGATATAGCTCTTAGCTGGTGATTGATGAAGCTTAGAGCTCTGGCCTTTTCTTGTCTTGGATAAGTGTGCGATGTCATGTACAGTCGTCTGCATATGCATGAGATTCTGGGATAAAGACAAAGGTCATCGATATAATAACGATATAATGGATCTCCCTAGCACGCTTTGCCTTTATGGTAACATTCTGACGCCAGAAGGACTGTCTTGCTGATTTCCGTTCCGTTGAGAATCTACCTTAGAGATCTACTATGAAGTAAGTCACCAGAGGACACATAGCGTAGAGCCTACAATTCCCCGTTGCTTGAAGTTTTGTTAAGAGGCGCTGGTGGCTACACCCGATCGAAGCACCAGACAAATGTCCAGGCATTCCTCTCTCTCTCTCGTCTCTCTCAGTTCTTCTCTTGCTACATCTTCGATCACCGATCACTCTCTCTCATCCCTTCTTATCCTCATGTCGTCACCTCCACATCTCTCCTCTTGCTCTCTCCCTCACTCTCTCTCTCTCTCTCCTCTCCGCCTTCTCTACCTGTCTTTCTCAGATGAAATTGGCATAATTTGTTTTGTAGTTATATACGAAGTCGTATTGTTTACATCTGATTGTTTTTTTCTTTTAAACATTTAATTATATTTTAATATTTTTATGTGTACTTTGGTTTAACATAATTCTTTATTTACTAAAAAATATCCATTCAAGAACAAAGAATTTTAGATTATCTAAAGTGTAGATTAAATTGCAACACACGTGATTTTCCAGAGCAACAAGCAAACTACTGATTTGGGTCACTGTTAACACACATTCATTGCAATACTGTGGACACTTTGCAAGCACAGGTTTTTTATAAAATATTTCACATATGACGCGTCCGAGCTGTGTCTTCTGTTCGTTTCCGCTTTTATTCTTTTTTGTTCTATTTTACCATTTATCTTACTTGTGATAGGAAAAATTTCCCTTGGTCTATAATATGTTTTCAACTTGTTTACGACAGTGAAGTTTATTAGCGTTCGCTTTGGATTGTTTCGTTATCGTGTGGTGTGTGTGTGGTGTGTGTGTGTGTGGTGCATTGTGTGTGTTGTTTACTCACCATATGTTGAGGTTCAGGGGGTCGAGTCCAAGCTCCTGGCCCCGCCTCCATCACTCGGTTCGCTTACTACTGTGTGTGTGTTGGTGTCTGTGTGTGTGGTGTGTGTGTGTGTGTGGTGTGTGTGTGTGTGTGTGTGTGTGTTGTGTGTCGTGTGTTGTGAGTGTGCGTGTGTGTGGTAGTATGGAGGGAGGAGTCTCGCTCTCAAACCCGCCACACCTGTGTAACCTTCCCCACACAAGGTCAGTGGCTACATCGTTTATTGAATTATCACGTGAGACCAGCCAGGCCTTGATTCTGCATCAAGCCTGGTTTATAGGTCTGCACCGACCAATTAAGACTAGTTCCAGATGAAAAAAAAAAATCTTTGATGTAGAGTTCATGCGTAGGAAGGGAGAGTCTTGGTAGCGGAGGAGCCAAAACCACAAATAATTATTTTTGTTTATCACGTGAGTTTATGTTTCTGGTTCTTAATGTCTCTCATGCCACCTATAATTTCTTCAGCTCAATAATTGTTTTTCATCTTCACGATAGTGTTTTTTTTACTGCTTGTGTAGATTCCTCATTTCTTCGCGTCACGGGCCATTCTTTTTTATTGCAGTTTTATGTGGATTTTTTTTGTTTTATTATATATTCGGCTGGAATGGAAGTGATAAAAAAAGTTGGATAGTTTTATGTCGCTTGTGTGGGGTGTTATGGTGAAGCAATGAAACGATTCATTATTGTCGCCCAGTGACGTCCTTTATAGAATGAGTAAACAGTTGGGGATAATAAATAAATTTCAACCCACCCTGGAAAAACCTATGAAAATTTTGTTACCCTTGGACCACCAACATACTGAACTAAGGTTACCAATCTGCACCACTGACAAGAACTGTAACCTCCAACTCATGCTGAGACTCCATAAGCTTAGTGACAGGGCCCCAACCGACCTGCTAGACACATCAACAACCAGTGGACCTGCCAGGGTGTCGTCCATCTCACCATATATTCTGCTAGAGGAAGTAGATCACTATCTGAACCACTAGATGTATCTGCAACAGGTCAGTGAATCACTGAGACAATTGCCGAAGAACTGGAAAACAGACGCGAATCGACGTATCATATAGATTATTTAAGAAAAGAACAGACGTAGGGTCATGAATGCATTGCAACTACAGGATCACAAGATCACAAAACATGCCCAAGATCACAACCTGCGAAGTCAAAATAATAGGATGGAATAATGAGATCAGTTCAAGAACAAGAAATGCCAAGCCAATATATCCTTTTTAAATCATTTGTTCTCTCTAGTTGAAATACTACTAGAACAATTAGCCTCTCTGTTCAAGCAGGTGAAAATATGCAGATTCTGGAGAGTGCACTAGTAAACCCTTACTACACATGTAAGTTCCAATCAACACCTCCCACTACTGGATAACGCTTGGAAGCGCGCGCTCGACTTGGCTTCTCGGCTGGAAACGCAGACGAGAACAGATATATCATAATCTACACTTGGAAAATCCTAGAAGGAATAGATTCTTCCAAAACTGAACACAGAAATCACTCCCTACTAAAGTAAAAGTACTAGATGAACTACAATCTTGGGCCCCGGACACAATAAGTGTCCGGAGCACTTATACGCGAGTTTACACTCACAGATGCAGCGTTTACCTTACAGGTCACTGTAGGTTAAGCGTTTCAAAAAGGTAAAGTCAGATTATAAATCTCTTGCCTTCTACAGTGTAGAGTGTATCGTGCCATGCATAGTGACCCAGGCAACACCCGTAGAGCAGGTCAATGGCACACACAAGGTCCAGCAACCATCACACCGGTGTGTCCAGGGTAAGAGGCAGGTGTTGACCTGGCGTATTCTTTAGACACGTTATTGCAGAAAAGAGCATTTATTGCAACGTTTTACGAACATCCTAATATCTTCTTAATCGGTTCATATTTCTCACTCATGTTATACCTTTAATAAAAGATTTTTAGCAGATCCAGACGCTGTCCCAACAAAAGAGCCTTCCTCTTGTAAAGCGTCTTTCCTGCTTTAACTATTGACGATACTGCAAACATTAGGATCCCAGCTGGAAGTCTCGTAGGAGGCTACCGAGACGGTATTCTTTATCCTCGAGAGTGTAAAGTCCTCAGTACGCATCCAACTAGTTCTATGACTCTCACACGAGAACCCAACTAAAATCAAATTGATACTCTCGTTTTGACTCTATTTTAAGGTGGATATATACTCTATGTGTTAGAGTCTTTACTAGACAGCACACTTTCATCCACGCTGGGAGATACAATCCATACTCTTTTAATAAAGTCAAGTGGAAGGTATGTTAAACGTTTTGCATCCCTGGATCTAGCGGACGATGCTATTCATTGTGGTCACTATACGACATGTTAATATGGAAGGTAAATCTTACTGCTACCCCGCCTTGCCATATACTTCTATCTCTACATTCCTGTATTTTTCTTCAATAATTCGTATTCCTGCTAGTGTTCAGTTCCATTTCCAAATATAATCTTTTTCACTCCATTTTGCGGAAAATAATATGTGCCTATGTAATTGTATTCATTTATACGCAATGCATACTGAATTCTTCCTGTCATCAATCCAATGCATTTTGTTTTTCCCTTTTTAAAACAAAATCACTACCAACCACATCATCTGAGGCTGTCCGTCACTTACAGTACCCTTTTCTCCTCTCTTCATACACTACATCGAAGCAAATATACCAATCCATTTACACAAGCTATATCTCCTTCTCGAGACACCACTCTTATACTGGCGATATTCAACTTTCAACCTGTCCCCTCCACACACACTAGCGGAATAAGACATCCTACAAAAATCACATAATATAGAATGTGTTGAGTATATACTTGGTAAAACATCCTGCCTAAGAATTATTGTGCTTCACGCGACTAAAAACCACACCATTTATCTCGTTTTGCTTAATATTATGCGGGAACGAAAATTACTCTACGCAAATAGAATGTTTTCTTTTTTACAGTGTATGTGCATGAATGATATTAGTTTGGTGTGTGTATAAATTGTTTCAGAGTTGTGTATACTGATAAAAGGAGTGAGCTGGTCTCCGAAACACTCTATTTGTACTTATGTACAGACACCAGCTCCAATTACAAACAGAACGAACAACTTCCATTGAGATTTTCACACTTCTCTTAAACTCACTTCACAACGTCGGTTTTTTCATCTACCATAGATGTCAGTGAACGCTTCGGGAAAATGCGTGCCATGACCTTGTGGCGATAGTCTGGATCACCGAAAAGTTTAGGATCTGGTCTGGGAACAGAGTGCGAGGGGGAGCCAAGTTAACTGGTGACAGTTGAACAGCTTTGCCACTGAAAATACATCCCGCCAGCGACATTCTATCCTGATCTTCCTGCGATGTTTCTGCAAGGCTGAAAAATGTTCATAAAACCCACTACGTCCATTATTACGTATATCGTGAATCTTTTATTACTTCTTAAGCGTTTTTATTTGTCTGGTTCGGCGCGACACGCATTGGCATAAATGTATAGTCTAATTAATAAGGCTGTTATTCGTTTATGGTACGACTTTTATTGTAAAACATTGGTTCTGCTGATATGCAGACACAGTAATTGTGCAATTATTTTAGCATAATAATAATACACTAATTCAAATACAATACTATTACTTCTTTAGTTTCTCTATTTTACAAATACATAATCTTATTAATTCAGCGCTCACACTACACAATCTCAATTTTTTAACTGTTAAAACATACTTCATATATATACACTAAGGAGCGTAATATATATAAGCTGATATATGTATATCAGTAGATATACATATAGTCAATCTGCACACATTCTACGCTGAAACAAAGTGCTTTTTCTAAATCATTTCACCAAGACTGCTGCAGCAGGCCAGGATCTCGACACCTCTACGAACTTACTACTCCGAGCTCCAGAGACAGCACAGCGTTTCACGCATCGAGCCTTACCACTTAGTCCAGGCATTCCTACAAGAATCATCCTAGCAGCTGAGCTACATGTTTTTCTCCTTCTTCTCTCGTGATCCGAAGGACACATACCAGTGCAGTGGTATCTCGAGGCAATTAAATTCAGCCTACTCCTGAGTTTGATCCTCTCACACCCTTCAACAACAGTACCAATAATGCGTGATTCACATGACAAAGATCGCTGAGGCTCAAGTGGTCAAGTGCACTGCGTACAGTGTGCTCGTTCTCCCCTGGAGCGTGAATACCCTGAGTTCCGATACAGGGATCGAGATCCTGGCCTCTGCCGCAGCTCTTATGGTCAAACATGCAGAAACTAGTATATCTAACACACTCAACTTACATATATCATTATATATAATGCATGAGCGTTATATATATATTATAATCTAAAGATATAAAATAGTATATATGTCGACTCGGCCGAGAATAGGTCTCATGCTTATCACTTTTTCATCGTATTTTTTTCGGCGAGCTCTACAACAAGACCAACTTCTCTATCTAGCGTTGACCCCCTCCCCATACTTAAAGCAAGTTAGAAACAATCTTGTGTGCTATGTGCAACTCTAATCACATCGCCACAAATCCATTCTGACACTATACGAATAACAAAGATATATTACCTCTACGTGTTCTTCTACTTAGCTATTAAATTCTATCTGTAAACTGCATCTAACATATGCGTTCTCTAGAGTTGCGGGTATAGACTAAAATCAACAAACTTAGCTTTCTTGTAACTGAATAGCAGTAGATTACCGTAAGTTTTTTCTCTCCTAGATTCTCTTCTTTCGTGCGTGCACAAAAAACATAAACAAAATTTTTACAATTACATTAATGTCCTCAACAAAATATACATACATTAATTCTCTCGTATACATCGACAAAATAGCGCAGCCAAAAGGCGACTTAATTTACATAAATGAGTTCTTCTAACATTGAACCAGTTTTACATATTTCTGGACACAACACGAACACAACATCCACACTCACACCACTCTGAACACACAGCACACACAGCACAAAACATACACATCTACTACACACACACCACACTCACACACCACTCTACACACACACACACACTCTTACATATATATCTCACCTACTTATTTACTGTATAGATTTATCTATCTTGGCGTATTATCGCATAATAATAACTGACGATTACACTTATCATGCTGTAATTGCCTCTGGCAATTGTACATAACAACATTACTAATTAAGTTTTTACTGTCTGGCTTGGTTTTTGATTCAGAACAACATGGAGAATCTTTCTCCTTGATCACCTGGTCTTTAATTCTATTAACTAATGTACGCTCCTTGGAAGGAGTGATTACGTCATTTCATTTGAGGCTATTTTACGTATGGCGGCATACTCGAGCGGTTCACTTTCCATAAAAAATTACTCACAATACATAAAAACTGATGTCTCGGTCCATCTCCATCCCATATAAGAACAAACTAACGTGAGCAGCTCACAGCAGTCCTCTAGGGTTTACATTATTTTCTGTAATTTGAGTAATATATGAGTTTTTGTAGCCTCCGAGTTTAGTCAGTATTATATTTTCCCATGCGAGATAGATGACCAAAGCTTGCACACCGTATTTTACTATCAATAGGAAGCTATCAGATATTTCTGCATCGAGCAACATGGCTAGTCTCTTGGCACTTTCATTAGCACAGTATATAATTTATTACCAAACAAAACTCTAAATGCACTCTGCAGTCATTTACTGTCTACCGAGGTTTACTGCACTTACGGTCTCCATTTCTTTATATACATTTTTTTCAATATTATTACATCATGTGGGGTAGCGTCTAAACCTCTAGTAAGGCGTCTAGCGCACAGCCTCGTGCTGAAAGCGGGGGGGAGGACGAGTAAGATGAGAGGCATTTCGGGCTCTAGATCGATCTACAGAGATCTAGGGGAGCAACATTACCCAATTTTACCTTTAAAAATCATAGCACTCACCAGCGTCAGGAACGTTCCTTGAGGGTTCCCACCCCCCCCCCATCTCCTCTCTCAGTCAGTTGCTGTCCCAGCCGAGTTGTCCACAGCATCTGATCTGCCCAATTACAGATCGTGATCGCTCAACTGTTTTTAATATTTCTAACTCCTTGGAAACTTCTTTACTCAAGTAGTTATTGAATTTTTTATCCACGCTGGCGTGGGTATAATAAAAGAACAAGGTGGCGACAACCATTATTTACAAGCTACTTCTAAATTTTCCGCATATAAGGATTTTTGGTCAAAAATGTCACAGAACTCGAGTTAGATTTCATGCCGGGAGGCGGCACTACAAACTGCGAGTGATTGCGACACACCCATACTCTCTTAGTATGTGAAAACTTTTATATTGCTATGCCATGCTAACAAATTCTCTTATCAGCGCGCAAGCAATTAATATAATAGCGATAACTAAAGACAATTTCTTATTACCTTTTCTAGTGTTCTTCTTTGATTTTTTTTAGAACACTTTGTGACACTCACAGCAAGCCACGTCAGATGAATAATAGTTGTCAGGTTTGAGACTTCGCTGTAAGCTGTCTGTCTTCACGTTAATGTAGTAGTGAGGCCTACTGCACGTTAATATTATCTGAGGAGCAGAGTAAACATCTGCTAGCCTCACATTGACTTGCTCGATAGTTTGGCAAAACTTCGCTTCCCTTGTAGCTTATCCGACATGTAACTGTCTAGGTAAAACAGGTCTCTTTTGTCATATATTTACGATGCACTTCTGTAACTTCCTATGGGCTGTTATCGAAAAACCAGCGTTCGGATATCTATGATCCTCAGTTGCTTTCTTTCCCTGGAGTTTGAACTGTATTTACAGACTTATGTGGTTTTTCAGATTCCATTTCATTCTAAGAAGAGATATTGTTCATCACGTAATGCTATTTAATAATGCGAAAATGTAAGTCTGGAAATAATGTCTGATTATCTTTTTACCTGTTACCTAACCAGTTGGAGTAAGCAGGTTGGAAAACAGGTACACTCTTTCTACACACATACACTAGTCTGAAGTTTACTCGGGTACAGGTATCAATAGTTATGCACTCAAGACTTGTGTTTACCTGCATCCACTACTCTCAGTGAAGCGTTTATGCAATATTCACTACCTTTCACACCAAATATTTTTTTATATTTTTTCAATTCCTATTTATCTCTCACCACAGTTTCTTTCTCATATACTTTTCATTTTATTATTACAGATTTTTATACTCTTCTAATCTTGACCGGTTTTTACAAGGTTTCTCTTGCGTCATCGAGGTCTACCCTTTTTATTGAGAGTATTCCACATGAGTCTTAATGCGCTGTTATCGCACACTAAAAACGCCACATTCACGATTCACGCCTTGCGAGAGACTAGGTCTGCCTCTTCCCAATCTTATGAATTTGGAGTAGCCATGCCTTATTCAAGCTCTGAAGGTCAATACGCACACCCGAGCAACCTAAGCAGCTCATTACACTCTCTTTGCTCTGCAGACTTTATTATTCATCTTGTTCTTCTGTCAGAGACTCCAGAGAATTCGAGAGTGAGCGGAAACTCGTAATTTCGCTTTCAGTTCTCTCTTTTACTCAGATTCTCTCTCTTTCTTTTGGTAAAAATAAACAAACGTAAGGAAATTAAATTTAATGGACAAGCAAACAGAAGACTCAGTATAAGAGTGTTATAGTGCGTGGCGTATTAACCCTTGGAACTAAATACCGCCAACTTGGTTTTAGAAAGACACGTAAGGCAAAACACTACTATAACGAGACACATTTATTAATCAAAACTTCGGCTCTACTGGGACCACTTTTAGGTTTCACTCACCTCTTACACATTACAGAGGTAGAAAGACATGTATATATATACAATAGTATTCTAGCAGAGTGAGTGTTGACTGCTAACGCTCGAACCGAGGACGATGTCATAAGAACTCATGTATGTTAGAAGTGATCAAGGTCCAGGACCGAAACGTTTTCTAATAAATATTGTTATAGTGTTTCTTACGTGTCTTTCCCTAAAACATATAGTGGCTATATCCAGTGTATCTTGCCTTACTGAGGCCAGTATTAACTGTTAAAAAAAAATTTGCCAGTTCCTCTTTTAGTAACTGTGGATGCTTAGTTTAAACTTGCTTAATGTAACATAGCGTGTGTAGAGAGAGAGAGAGAGAGGAAGAGGGGAGAGAGAAAGGGAAAAGGAGAAGGATGAAGGCGCAAAGCACCAGAATATTAAAGGCAGGCCCTCCACGGATGAAGAAGAGATTATCCACGGAATGACGCACTTCTCTTGTCATATCAGTGATGTGTTGTGCTTGCCAGTGATCACCTCCTCTCTGGTATACGGCCTTAATATATATTGTGATCGTTATTTTCTTCCTTCTTGGTGATGATGGTTTGTAAATGTCATTGTTAGAAATTTTATATCTATTATTTTATTTACTACTGCTGATTTATTATTGTTTTGCTTTTGTTTAATTATCATTAGTTTTTGTATATATTAATTATTATATTATATTATTATTAGATCAGTATATTCTCGATAGATCCCTATTCTCCCCCTTTCCTCTCCTTTCTTTACTCTTTCCCTTTCTTATCCCCTCTCCCTCCTCATTTACCCAACTTTCCACTTTTAACTCTCCTGTTTATCTCCCTATATCATCTCTTATTTTCTTTCTCATAATCTTCCATCTCGCTGTCTCCTCTCTCACTCTCTCTCTCTGCTGTTGTTATGTCTTGGAGAGGAAGGGAAGGTGTCTTGTTTTCTGCTTTAAGCGCTGTTAAGTTATGAAGGTGGTAGTGGTGGAACTGCTGATGCTCTGTCGTTTCAGATAGTTTGTAACTGCTGTTGTGGTAGTGGTGGTGCTCCTGCTGTTAGAGGTGGTGGTATGGATGTTTACAGCTGTTGGCTGGTGGTGTCGATGTTTGTGCTCGTGTAGCTCCTGCTGTTTTGCTGCTGCTGTTTACTGCTGTGATGTTGACGCGCAATATGGTGGTGGTTGTGCCGGTGTTGATGCTGTTTGCTAGTTGCAGTTATTGCTCGTGCTTGCTGTGCAAGGTGGTGCTGCTGCTGGTGGTTCTGATGGTGGTAACACTTTTAAGTTGTGGGGGTGTTGCCAGCTGCAGTTACAAACCGATTTTATTAGTACTGCCTGCTGCATGCTGATGAGGATGATGTGGATTATTCTGATGGTGACGCATATTTCTGATAGTAGTATGCTGGCTGGTACTGCCAAGGCTTACCTGGAGCTGGCGTTGCTAGTCGTTGTAGTAGTGCTGCTATTATTCTGTTGCTGGTACTGCGCTTCGTGTTACCGCTAACAGCTTTGGTGATGATTCTACTGAAAGGAAGGTCTGTGGCCTATATGGGAGGGAGCACAGCAAGGCGGAGAGGAAAATAAGTCGCCCTCTACCCAGATGACACCCGCACGCAGAATTATCCTCCTCGTGTTAGTCCTCCTCCTCCATCTGTCACTCATTAAACCTCAATTTTTGGTCGAGATAGTTTTTCCCGTTGTGAAGGCTTCTTTTTTTTTCTTCTTCGTTTCTGTTATTTTCACCTGAGACTTTTTTTCGTGTTTCTTTTACTGTGCGATTTTTAAGTAAGCAAGATAAATCATGTTATAAGCCCCTTCAGTTTACAAATGCACGTATTGTATGATAAATTGTACTTATGTTGTACCTATACCTAAATAATTTACTACAAGTCCAGAATGGATCTGAGAGTCCTCTCAACATAACACCAGTCATAACACACGGGGGCAGTGGGATTGATGACCTGTTTTTCTTTTGAGGATATACATGAGAAGGCTCCGGAGATATCAGCTCATTGATCTCTGATCACAGGGCATCACTCAGGAAAGTTGCGACAGTAGTGAGAAGAAAACTCAGATGGGGAAAATAATGGCTTTGCTTCAAAAGAAAAGTACTAGAGGCTTACATTAGAGACAATGACGTATCCCTAAACTCTCTTGATCAAGCTTCATTGAGAGAGTTAAATAAGCCAAACTGTGGCTGTGAATGTCGATCATATTACTAAACACAGAAAAAGTTAATTATGTACTATAAAGAAAAGTTAAACAGTATAGAATGAATCGAAAATGGAGTTGCGTTAATGGAGAAGGAAGTTTCCAGTGTAAACAAAGATTCTTAAAAAAACTTTGTACGTAAGAAAAGAAATATACAACTGATCTCCGACTGTTCTTCAAAAGGACACCTGAGTAAGTTCCTGATCCAGCTGGGGCTGTGGTGCCTTACGTTGGAATGTATGTGCTTGCACTAACGTGAAGATTAACAGGCCATTAATACTGAGAAACCTAGTCTGAGTACCAGGCAGCAGAGACGTGACCCTGGAACTAATCACAGGTAAAATTACAGATAAAACACAGAAGAAGGCACACCACAGTGGCATCATATGGTCCCCCAGACCCTGCAGAATTAACTGGAACGGCGGAGGCCATTCGAACCAAGGAAACATCATGACGTCTCTACCCGGAGATGGTATTAGGAGATGCAAAATCATCTACAGAAAAGAGAAGATATAATCATGGTGCGCGACAAAGAGAAGATCATAAATGATACGCTCATATTAGAGATGAGGCTCATTTTTGCCCTTAGTCTATTGAGCAGCGTTTCCAATCATCCTGTGAGTGACCCTACTGCCATAAGAAATAGATAGTGTATATCACCCAAGACTTGATATGACTATTTTCGTAACAAATAATATATATAATATATATATATAATATATCATATTATATATATAGTTAGATATAGTTATATATATTAATATATAATATATATAATTATATATATATAAATATTATATATATATATATATATATATATATATATATATAGTGTCGTGCCGAATATGAAAAACGGTCAATTAGACAAGAACTCATTAAAATTAAGTCCTTTCCTGAAATAAGTCCACTTATACGTTTAAAGATATAATTTTTTCATTAACGATAATGTAAAAAAATTAATTTTGCACCAAAAAGAATCCTAGAAAACATACCTAACCTTATTTATAACAAGAGCAATTTATTTTAGCCTAACCCAACTAAATATATTTTAAATACGTTTACAATAATTTATTACTAAACAAACACAAGCAAATATAATTTTTTTTCTAGGTTCAAGAATGAGTTTTGGCGAAAATTATTGCATACCACAAATTTTCACTTGTCCTATATGGCGAAGATGACGTTGCTATTTAAGCCAATTGGCAAGTTCTCTGCTGCCTATTCGGCATCGACATATATATATAATATATATATAAATAAATATATATATATAAAGTATATTATATATAATATATATATATAAATATATAAATATATATATATGAGAATAAAATATATAAAATATATATATATATATATATATATACATAACATACATCATTGACAAGAGTTTTATTATGCTTTAAAAAGTAAGTAAGACCCTGGATGTTGCACCAACCAAGAGATTGAACAAGATAGTGTCATATGGTTTGGCTGGCAATTTATAATCACTCACAGGATCAGTGTCCACCGCTTAATCAAATTATTATTATATTTTCGGAGGAATCGCCTCTATACAATAACCTTTTCTAGAGCGTGGTTGTATCGATTATAAAGATTAATTTTCCTCGCCCCTTTTATGTTTCTTTGTCCTACTCTGAATTCCCTGGTCCTGGATTATCCTCTGTCTTCCCAGAGTCTGCCTCCCACACTCCCTCACTTGGATGTTCCCTTGTGTGGTATTTCCATATTAGTCTTATCACTTAGTCCCGATTACACCTTTCTCATCTTAGATATAGTTACCTCCTCCTTTGTGTAAATTTCCTTCATGTTAACAAGATACTAATTTCCTTCCTCTCATAAGATATATTCTTTTCCTTGTATTTCTCTTCCTCCCTAAGACTATATTTCCTTCCTTTAGATGTATTTCCCTTCACCAGTATATATTTCTTTCCTATCTTTCCATTCCTTTAGATGTATTTCCTTCCTCCCTAAGATATATTTCTTTCCTATATTTCCTTCCTTTAGATGTATTTCCTTCCTCCCTAAGATATATTTCTTTCCTATATTTTCCTTCCTTTAGATGTATTTCCCTTCCCTCCCTAAGATATATTTTCTTTCCTATATTTCCTCCTTTAGGATGTATTTCCTTCCTCCCTAAGATATATTTCTTCCTATATTTATCCTCCTTAGATGTAATTCCTTCCTCACATAAGATATATTAATTTCCTCTATAAACGACTCCTGTTTATCTCCCTGTGGCTCATTTTCCTTTAGTTTAAACCGTGTTTACCAAGCTTCACTCTCATTACGTCTTAACCAAAAACTTCCTTTTATTTTTCCTCTTCTCAGACCATTGCTCTTGCCTTTGAACTATGTGCTTGCTGAAACTTTTTTTTTGCCTGCCTACTGGCGGTCTTGTAACTACCAAGATAACGTTTTCCAGGCGCATGACTCTCCCTGTCCTTGGTAGGGCTCAATTCTTCTACTTTATTAAGTCTCACAGTCCTTCCTTACTCTTCAGTTTTCGCGGGCTTTTGAGTGCTGATGCAGCCTGGCCTTCACACTTACCCATAAGTCTGCCTGATCCATTAAACACCTCGCCTTAAAACTCCGAGTGAGGACTGCCGTTGACGGTCCGCACTTTATGGCTCTTTGTTACGCTTCCGAGCTGTATTAGCAGGCATAAAATAGTCGGCCTCGTTAAGAGTCATGGTCGTGCTCATCTATGCTATAATCAGGAAAACATTCTTGCTCGTAAAACTTTCCCTGCCACTTCCTTCCCGTGCCCTGCCTGTCATCCCTTCCCCCACACATCGCACACCCACAACGCCTACACGTCATACGAATACGCACGCTCCGTTCGTCATGCACTGCAAGATTTAGGATACAAGACTTTCACCGGTCTAAAGAACAGAAAAACATAAGAAAGGAGGAACACTGCAGGAGGCCTGTTGGCCATACTAGGCAGGTCCCTTTACAATTCAGTCCCACTAACAAAACATATGTCCCAACCCAATTTTCATGCCACCCAAGAAATAAGCTCTATGTGACAGCCCCCCACTCAAATCCAACCCCTCCCACTCATGTACTTATCCTAACCTAAATTTGAAACTAAACCACAAAGTCCCAGCCTCAATAACTCCAACTATGTAGACTGTTCCACTCATCAACTTACCCTATTCCAAACCAATACTTTCCTATGTCCTTTCTAAATCAAGAAACTTATCTAATTTAAAATCCCTTGTACTGCGGTTTCTCTTTGGATGAGTACATCCTCAAGACCTTATTAATTGTTCCTGCTCTTCCTTGTTCTGATGTTGCTTGTTCCTGCTTCTTGTATCCTTGTTCTGAGGTTCTTGTTCCTGCTCTTTTTCCTTGTTCTGATGTTGCTTGTTCCTGCGCTTCCTTTTTCTTATGCTTGCTTGTTCCTAGCTCTTCCTTGTTCTGATGTTGCTTGTACCTCTCTTTCCTTGTCTTGGATGTTTTGTCATTGTTCCTGCTCTTACCTTGGTCCTCTGAGATGTGCTTTTTTCCTGCGCTTCCTTGTTCTGATGCTGCTGGTTCATCTCTCTTCGGCTCTTCTACCTTGTTCTGAAGAGTTGCTTGTTCCTGCTCTTGAGCCTTGTTCTGATTGGACTGCTTGTTTCTGCTCTTGCCTTGTTCTGATGATTGCTTGTTTTTTCCTCAGCTCTTCCATGTTTTCTCGATGCGCTGATGTTTTTTCTGCTCTCATCCCTGTTCTGATGCTGCTTGTTCCTGCCTTAGCCATTGTTCTAATGGTTGCTTGTTCCTGCTCTTCTTCCTTATCTCCGTGTAGGAGCGTGCTCGTCTTCCTCATCCTCGCCTGCAATCTTGTACCTGACTCTTCATCCTTATCCTCCTCCTGTTTCTTGTTCTTGCTTTTCTTCCCTTTATTTCTCTGACTTCTGTCTTCACTTCCTCCTTCTCTTACGGCCTTGTTTCTGCTCATCTCATACATCACCATCCTACACATCTCCCCTAATTTACTGTCTGTCTCCTGCCCCACCCTCCTTACCCTCATCTTCTCCGGCAAAGCCCAACGAACAGATCGTAAATTAAATAAAGCTAACAATTGAAATCTTTGACACTTGGATCGTGCAAAATACTAAAATGACTCTGACGGGGGCAAGGCAGGAGGACGCTTAATTTATCTGGTTTATGGCGAGCAAAAAGTATATTTTATCTCCAGACTTCTCTGTCTTTATATTATATATTAATATTTTTATACAGCCGAGATATGTGCAAACCGTTCTGTCGTCTCTCTCTCTTCATCTCTCTCTTTTACACAGGGGGTTATACCCATATAGGATTAGTTTAGATCCAGCTTTATTGAACAAGCTATTTTACAGGTTAAGGATTCCTAACCAGTGTGTCACAGCCTAAGAAGCCTGAGAGACTACACAAGCTCATTTGAAAGCTGCAGTCTTTATTGTTAGATGAAACACAGGTATATTTGTACAATTGTTATATGTAGACACATACAAGATTAAGGAACATAGGATTAAGCTGGAGTCATCTGTGGCAGCCAAGCATTTCATTTGAGATACTGACGTTTATCTCGTTGACATCATAATGCTGTACCGAATGTTTTCCAGACTCAGAGTCATATCCTGGGGAAAACATGAATTACTCAGAACGGAGAGATTCATTCTGGAGAAGTTGTACAGCCGGCGAGAAATTGCTGCTGATTCTGCCCGATCTGTGTTATAGAAGCTTGCTTCATCGTTGTCGACTGCGAAGTGGAGGCCAAGTGTGTAAACATCTGGACAAATTGGCCTTTGTACATAATATGTAACGTCACCACATCACCTCCTGGTGTTTGAAGGCTCTGCAGAAATGACACGATCTATCCAGGATGGCGGACCAGCAGAGATGAGAACGTCTTGCTCTGTTCTACTCTACTCTGTCTACGCAGGTCGCAGATGAGAGGGGGGGGGGGCAGGCAAACCAAGAAGTGGAGGCATATCTCAAGGTGTGATGTACTTGTGCTCATACAGAATCTTGCAACTCCTACTGTCAAGCAGATTGAGTAAGCAAAGTCTGTAAGCTTCCTGGCTGCCTATGTATGCCAGATTTACCAACGTGGTTCGTTCATGGTCATTTAGGAGATCAAATTTCACCCAAGGATATCAACTTCTTCCCAGCGTACTCAGCACCTCCCTTGCTATACTTACTAACTGACACCAGCTATTTGAGCATCATGGTGCCTAGCAGATCATCATCTCTTTGCCCTTTCTCAGGTGCAAATGCGTTACCCTGTGAGATTACTTGCCATCTGATTCCCCAAAGCTGATATAGCTCTTAGCTGGTGATTGATGAAGCTTAGAGCTCTGGCCTTTTCTTGTCTTGGATAAGTGTGCGATGTCATGTACAGTCGTCTGCATATGCATGAGATTCTGGGATAAAGACAAAGGTCATCGATATAATAACGATATAATGGATCTCCCTAGCACGCTTTGCCTTTATGGTAACATTCTGACGCCAGAAGGACTGTCTTGCTGATTTCCGTTCCGTTGAGAATCTACCTTAGAGATCTACTATGAAGTAAGTCACCAGAGGACACATAGCGTAGAGCCTACAATTCCCCGTTGCTTGAAGTTTTGTTAAGAGGCGCTGGTGGCTACACCCGATCGAAGCACCAGACAAATGTCCAGGCATTCCTCTCTCTCTCTCGTCTCTCTCAGTTCTTCTCTTGCTACATCTTCGATCACCGATCACTCTCTCTCATCCCTTCTTATCCTCATGTCGTCACCTCCACATCTCTCCTCTTGCTCTCTCCCTCACTCTCTCTCTCTCTCTCCTCTCCGCCTTCTCTACCTGTCTTTCTCAGATGAAATTGGCATAATTTGTTTTGTAGTTATATACGAAGTCGTATTGTTTACATCTGATTGTTTTTTTCTTTTAAACATTTAATTATATTTTAATATTTTTATGTGTACTTTGGTTTAACATAATTCTTTATTTACTAAAAAATATCCATTCAAGAACAAAGAATTTTAGATTATCTAAAGTGTAGATTAAATTGCAACACACGTGATTTTCCAGAGCAACAAGCAAACTACTGATTTGGGTCACTGTTAACACACATTCATTGCAATACTGTGGACACTTTGCAAGCACAGGTTTTTTATAAAATATTTCACATATGACGCGTCCGAGCTGTGTCTTCTGTTCGTTTCCGCTTTTATTCTTTTTTGTTCTATTTTACCATTTATCTTACTTGTGATAGGAAAAATTTCCCTTGGTCTATAATATGTTTTCAACTTGTTTACGACAGTGAAGTTTATTAGCGTTCGCTTTGGATTGTTTCGTTATCGTGTGGTGTGTGTGTGGTGTGTGTGTGTGTGGTGCATTGTGTGTGTTGTTTACTCACCATATGTTGAGGTTCAGGGGGTCGAGTCCAAGCTCCTGGCCCCGCCTCCATCACTCGGTTCGCTTACTACTGTGTGTGTGTTGGTGTCTGTGTGTGTGGTGTGTGTGTGTGTGTGGTGTGTGTGTGTGTGTGTGTGTGTGTTGTGTGTCGTGTGTTGTGAGTGTGCGTGTGTGTGGTAGTATGGAGGGAGGAGTCTCGCTCTCAAACCCGCCACACCTGTGTAACCTTCCCCACACAAGGTCAGTGGCTACATCGTTTATTGAATTATCACGTGAGACCAGCCAGGCCTTGATTCTGCATCAAGCCTGGTTTATAGGTCTGCACCGACCAATTAAGACTAGTTCCAGATGAAAAAAAAAAATCTTTGATGTAGAGTTCATGCGTAGGAAGGGAGAGTCTTGGTAGCGGAGGAGCCAAAACCACAAATAATTATTTTTGTTTATCACGTGAGTTTATGTTTCTGGTTCTTAATGTCTCTCATGCCACCTATAATTTCTTCAGCTCAATAATTGTTTTTCATCTTCACGATAGTGTTTTTTTTACTGCTTGTGTAGATTCCTCATTTCTTCGCGTCACGGGCCATTCTTTTTTATTGCAGTTTTATGTGGATTTTTTTTGTTTTATTATATATTCGGCTGGAATGGAAGTGATAAAAAAAGTTGGATAGTTTTATGTCGCTTGTGTGGGGTGTTATGGTGAAGCAATGAAACGATTCATTATTGTCGCCCAGTGACGTCCTTTATAGAATGAGTAAACAGTTGGGGATAATAAATAAATTTCAACCCACCCTGGAAAAACCTATGAAAATTTTGTTACCCTTGGACCACCAACATACTGAACTAAGGTTACCAATCTGCACCACTGACAAGAACTGTAACCTCCAACTCATGCTGAGACTCCATAAGCTTAGTGACAGGGCCCCAACCGACCTGCTAGACACATCAACAACCAGTGGACCTGCCAGGGTGTCGTCCATCTCACCATATATTCTGCTAGAGGAAGTAGATCACTATCTGAACCACTAGATGTATCTGCAACAGGTCAGTGAATCACTGAGACAATTGCCGAAGAACTGGAAAACAGACGCGAATCGACGTATCATATAGATTATTTAAGAAAAGAACAGACGTAGGGTCATGAATGCATTGCAACTACAGGATCACAAGATCACAAAACATGCCCAAGATCACAACCTGCGAAGTCAAAATAATAGGATGGAATAATGAGATCAGTTCAAGAACAAGAAATGCCAAGCCAATATATCCTTTTTAAATCATTTGTTCTCTCTAGTTGAAATACTACTAGAACAATTAGCCTCTCTGTTCAAGCAGGTGAAAATATGCAGATTCTGGAGAGTGCACTAGTAAACCCTTACTACACATGTAAGTTCCAATCAACACCTCCCACTACTGGATAACGCTTGGAAGCGCGCGCTCGACTTGGCTTCTCGGCTGGAAACGCAGACGAGAACAGATATATCATAATCTACACTTGGAAAATCCTAGAAGGAATAGATTCTTCCAAAACTGAACACAGAAATCACTCCCTACTAAAGTAAAAGTACTAGATGAACTACAATCTTGGGCCCCGGACACAATAAGTGTCCGGAGCACTTATACGCGAGTTTACACTCACAGATGCAGCGTTTACCTTACAGGTCACTGTAGGTTAAGCGTTTCAAAAAGGTAAAGTCAGATTATAAATCTCTTGCCTTCTACAGTGTAGAGTGTATCGTGCCATGCATAGTGACCCAGGCAACACCCGTAGAGCAGGTCAATGGCACACACAAGGTCCAGCAACCATCACACCGGTGTGTCCAGGGTAAGAGGCAGGTGTTGACCTGGCGTATTCTTTAGACACGTTATTGCAGAAAAGAGCATTTATTGCAACGTTTTACGAACATCCTAATATCTTCTTAATCGGTTCATATTTCTCACTCATGTTATACCTTTAATAAAAGATTTTTAGCAGATCCAGACGCTGTCCCAACAAAAGAGCCTTCCTCTTGTAAAGCGTCTTTCCTGCTTTAACTATTGACGATACTGCAAACATTAGGATCCCAGCTGGAAGTCTCGTAGGAGGCTACCGAGACGGTATTCTTTATCCTCGAGAGTGTAAAGTCCTCAGTACGCATCCAACTAGTTCTATGACTCTCACACGAGAACCCAACTAAAATCAAATTGATACTCTCGTTTTGACTCTATTTTAAGGTGGATATATACTCTATGTGTTAGAGTCTTTACTAGACAGCACACTTTCATCCACGCTGGGAGATACAATCCATACTCTTTTAATAAAGTCAAGTGGAAGGTATGTTAAACGTTTTGCATCCCTGGATCTAGCGGACGATGCTATTCATTGTGGTCACTATACGACATGTTAATATGGAAGGTAAATCTTACTGCTACCCCGCCTTGCCATATACTTCTATCTCTACATTCCTGTATTTTTCTTCAATAATTCGTATTCCTGCTAGTGTTCAGTTCCATTTCCAAATATAATCTTTTTCACTCCATTTTGCGGAAAATAATATGTGCCTATGTAATTGTATTCATTTATACGCAATGCATACTGAATTCTTCCTGTCATCAATCCAATGCATTTTGTTTTTCCCTTTTTAAAACAAAATCACTACCAACCACATCATCTGAGGCTGTCCGTCACTTACAGTACCCTTTTCTCCTCTCTTCATACACTACATCGAAGCAAATATACCAATCCATTTACACAAGCTATATCTCCTTCTCGAGACACCACTCTTATACTGGCGATATTCAACTTTCAACCTGTCCCCTCCACACACACTAGCGGAATAAGACATCCTACAAAAATCACATAATATAGAATGTGTTGAGTATATACTTGGTAAAACATCCTGCCTAAGAATTATTGTGCTTCACGCGACTAAAAACCACACCATTTATCTCGTTTTGCTTAATATTATGCGGGAACGAAAATTACTCTACGCAAATAGAATGTTTTCTTTTTTACAGTGTATGTGCATGAATGATATTAGTTTGGTGTGTGTATAAATTGTTTCAGAGTTGTGTATACTGATAAAAGGAGTGAGCTGGTCTCCGAAACACTCTATTTGTACTTATGTACAGACACCAGCTCCAATTACAAACAGAACGAACAACTTCCATTGAGATTTTCACACTTCTCTTAAACTCACTTCACAACGTCGGTTTTTTCATCTACCATAGATGTCAGTGAACGCTTCGGGAAAATGCGTGCCATGACCTTGTGGCGATAGTCTGGATCACCGAAAAGTTTAGGATCTGGTCTGGGAACAGAGTGCGAGGGGGAGCCAAGTTAACTGGTGACAGTTGAACAGCTTTGCCACTGAAAATACATCCCGCCAGCGACATTCTATCCTGATCTTCCTGCGATGTTTCTGCAAGGCTGAAAAATGTTCATAAAACCCACTACGTCCATTATTACGTATATCGTGAATCTTTTATTACTTCTTAAGCGTTTTTATTTGTCTGGTTCGGCGCGACACGCATTGGCATAAATGTATAGTCTAATTAATAAGGCTGTTATTCGTTTATGGTACGACTTTTATTGTAAAACATTGGTTCTGCTGATATGCAGACACAGTAATTGTGCAATTATTTTAGCATAATAATAATACACTAATTCAAATACAATACTATTACTTCTTTAGTTTCTCTATTTTACAAATACATAATCTTATTAATTCAGCGCTCACACTACACAATCTCAATTTTTTAACTGTTAAAACATACTTCATATATATACACTAAGGAGCGTAATATATATAAGCTGATATATGTATATCAGTAGATATACATATAGTCAATCTGCACACATTCTACGCTGAAACAAAGTGCTTTTTCTAAATCATTTCACCAAGACTGCTGCAGCAGGCCAGGATCTCGACACCTCTACGAACTTACTACTCCGAGCTCCAGAGACAGCACAGCGTTTCACGCATCGAGCCTTACCACTTAGTCCAGGCATTCCTACAAGAATCATCCTAGCAGCTGAGCTACATGTTTTTCTCCTTCTTCTCTCGTGATCCGAAGGACACATACCAGTGCAGTGGTATCTCGAGGCAATTAAATTCAGCCTACTCCTGAGTTTGATCCTCTCACACCCTTCAACAACAGTACCAATAATGCGTGATTCACATGACAAAGATCGCTGAGGCTCAAGTGGTCAAGTGCACTGCGTACAGTGTGCTCGTTCTCCCCTGGAGCGTGAATACCCTGAGTTCCGATACAGGGATCGAGATCCTGGCCTCTGCCGCAGCTCTTATGGTCAAACATGCAGAAACTAGTATATCTAACACACTCAACTTACATATATCATTATATATAATGCATGAGCGTTATATATATATTATAATCTAAAGATATAAAATAGTATATATGTCGACTCGGCCGAGAATAGGTCTCATGCTTATCACTTTTTCATCGTATTTTTTTCGGCGAGCTCTACAACAAGACCAACTTCTCTATCTAGCGTTGACCCCCTCCCCATACTTAAAGCAAGTTAGAAACAATCTTGTGTGCTATGTGCAACTCTAATCACATCGCCACAAATCCATTCTGACACTATACGAATAACAAAGATATATTACCTCTACGTGTTCTTCTACTTAGCTATTAAATTCTATCTGTAAACTGCATCTAACATATGCGTTCTCTAGAGTTGCGGGTATAGACTAAAATCAACAAACTTAGCTTTCTTGTAACTGAATAGCAGTAGATTACCGTAAGTTTTTTCTCTCCTAGATTCTCTTCTTTCGTGCGTGCACAAAAAACATAAACAAAATTTTTACAATTACATTAATGTCCTCAACAAAATATACATACATTAATTCTCTCGTATACATCGACAAAATAGCGCAGCCAAAAGGCGACTTAATTTACATAAATGAGTTCTTCTAACATTGAACCAGTTTTACATATTTCTGGACACAACACGAACACAACATCCACACTCACACCACTCTGAACACACAGCACACACAGCACAAAACATACACATCTACTACACACACACCACACTCACACACCACTCTACACACACACACACACTCTTACATATATATCTCACCTACTTATTTACTGTATAGATTTATCTATCTTGGCGTATTATCGCATAATAATAACTGACGATTACACTTATCATGCTGTAATTGCCTCTGGCAATTGTACATAACAACATTACTAATTAAGTTTTTACTGTCTGGCTTGGTTTTTGATTCAGAACAACATGGAGAATCTTTCTCCTTGATCACCTGGTCTTTAATTCTATTAACTAATGTACGCTCCTTGGAAGGAGTGATTACGTCATTTCATTTGAGGCTATTTTACGTATGGCGGCATACTCGAGCGGTTCACTTTCCATAAAAAATTACTCACAATACATAAAAACTGATGTCTCGGTCCATCTCCATCCCATATAAGAACAAACTAACGTGAGCAGCTCACAGCAGTCCTCTAGGGTTTACATTATTTTCTGTAATTTGAGTAATATATGAGTTTTTGTAGCCTCCGAGTTTAGTCAGTATTATATTTTCCCATGCGAGATAGATGACCAAAGCTTGCACACCGTATTTTACTATCAATAGGAAGCTATCAGATATTTCTGCATCGAGCAACATGGCTAGTCTCTTGGCACTTTCATTAGCACAGTATATAATTTATTACCAAACAAAACTCTAAATGCACTCTGCAGTCATTTACTGTCTACCGAGGTTTACTGCACTTACGGTCTCCATTTCTTTATATACATTTTTTTCAATATTATTACATCATGTGGGGTAGCGTCTAAACCTCTAGTAAGGCGTCTAGCGCACAGCCTCGTGCTGAAAGCGGGGGGGAGGACGAGTAAGATGAGAGGCATTTCGGGCTCTAGATCGATCTACAGAGATCTAGGGGAGCAACATTACCCAATTTTACCTTTAAAAATCATAGCACTCACCAGCGTCAGGAACGTTCCTTGAGGGTTCCCACCCCCCCCCCATCTCCTCTCTCAGTCAGTTGCTGTCCCAGCCGAGTTGTCCACAGCATCTGATCTGCCCAATTACAGATCGTGATCGCTCAACTGTTTTTAATATTTCTAACTCCTTGGAAACCCAAGTGTCTAATTATCAACTTGTGGGTTTTCTAGACCATTTTTCTACTTCACTGTTTGCGCTCATCACTGACCCGGGCAAAAAAATTTTTAATTTGAGCAATTGCCTTATTAATAACGTTTTCAATTAATTAGTCGGTATTTTTATTAATTTTATAATTAGTGTAATATATTACCATAAACATTATAGATTTTTTTACATATTTCCCCGGCAAAATCTATCAAACTGTCAACTTTAACAGAAAAAATTATTACCTAGAATCCTAGATGAATATTGATTTTCTGATTTAAAAAAATTGCCTGGCTCAATTAGTGCTTTTGATTTTTTTAGTATTTATCTCTAAATTTTCATTTCATATTAATTCTCGACAGAGCTTCTTAACAATTAAGCTGGTTAAAAAAAACAGTCTGGGTAATTAAATATATTTCATTACCGGTATTGATGATTAGCCAAAACGAAAAATTAATTGAATTATAAATGTATTCTGGTCGTAAGTGACACCAACCAATGTGGGCAAAGACACTCGTGTGCAATTCAGGATAGTTATTGAAGGCTGGGTTGGGTAAGATTTGTCAGGAAACAGGACAAGTGCCTCCTGACGCGGGTCTTAGTCACATGATGACCCACCGTTGGATCTTTTGGTCAACTGACCGAGGCATTCCTCTGGCTTACCGGTCCACCTCTTTTAAAAATTATAATTATTTGTATAGTTACTAAATGAAACGTTTCGCGCCACGAGTGGCTGCATCAATCCTGATTAGGACTGCTGAAGCCTCTCGTGGCGAAACGTTTCTTTCAATAAATGTGCTGAACTGTGCACAAGTATCTTTATCCAATGACTTATGATTATCCTCAGTGTGACAGTTCTGTAGTGTGTGGGGAAAATAGATTTGTATGGTGTTGAGTTGTGATAACTTGGTATGGTGTGTGGTGGTGTAGAGTCTTGCATGAGTAGCTTTGCTACATAGTTCACCTAAATATGTTAATTGGGCAATTTTTCAATCATTACAGATAAAAATTAAGAACGTTTGAAATAAATCAGTTTTTTTTTTTTTTCAAATGTGGGAAGTTGGTAAGTAGTTGACATACATAAGAAGAACATAAGAAAGAAGAAATTGAGACACTGGAGCAGGCCTACTGACCCATGCGAAGCAGGTCCATGTCCCCCCCCCCCCCGGATAAGCCCAATGGCCCACCTAGTCAGGTCACTTTCACTTAAGGAAGTAGCACGACATCAGATTTAGTAGCACAAGCTAGTCAGGTCCAACTCACACCCACCCACACCCACTCATGTATTTATTTAACCTATTTTTAAAACTACACAACGTTTTAGCCTGAATAGCTGTACTCGGGAGTTTGTTCCACTCATCCACAACTCTATTACCAAACAGTGCTTTCCTATATCCTTCCTGAATCTGAATTTTTCCAACTTGAAACCATTGCTGCGAATCCTGTCTTGGCTGGAAATTTTCAGCACGCTATTTATATCCCCTTTATTTATTCCTGTTTTCCATTTATACACCCCGATTATATACCCCTAATTCTACGCCTTTCGAGAGAGTGCAGATTCAGGGACCTCAGTCTATCCCCATAGAGAAGATTTCTGATACATGGGATCAACTTTGTCATCCTCCTCTGTACGTTTTCCAGAGCATTCATATCCATTCTGTAATACGGTGATCAGAATTGTGCAGCATAATCTAAATGAGGCCTAACCAAGGATATACAGAGTTGAAGAACAACCTGACTTCTATTATTTATACTTCTATATATGAAGCCAAGGATTCTGTTAGCTTTATTGCGAACACTAATGACTGTTATCTTGGTTTTAGATTACTGCTAAGCAGAACTTCTAAATCCTTTTCGTAATCAGTAGTATAAGATCTAGATCATTTAGTTTATATGTGGCATGGTTATTTTCCTGTCCAACATTTATAACTTTGCATTTGTCTATATTAAACTGCGTCTGCCGCTTCTCCAACCATTGCATCAGTCTATTCAAATCATCCTGGAGTGCTCTAGTGTCCTCATTAGAATGAATTGGACGGCCTATTTTGGTGTCATCAGCAAATTTGCTTATGTCGCTATTTATTCCCTCATCTATGTCGTTTATGTAAATTGGAACAACAACGGGCCAACACTGCTCCTGCGGAACACCGCTTGTGACGTGCCCCCATTCTGATTTCTTCCCATTTATGCAAACTCTCTGCTGCCTAATTTGTCACCCATGCCTCTACCCAGGAAAATTTTGTTCTTCCTATTCCGTGTGCCTTAAGTTTCCTCAATAGCCTCTGATGTGGAACTCTATCGAAAGCCTTACTGAAGTCCATATACACAATATCATATTCATTACCATGATCTACCTCCTCAAACACCTTAGTGAAAAAAGTTAGTAAATTCGCAAGACAGGAACGCCCCTTTGTAAAACCGTGTTGAGATTCATTAATCAATTTATGCCTATCAAGATGGCTACGAATTGCTTCGGCAATTATTGATTCCATAAATTTTCCCACTATGGAGGTAAGGTCTATAGTTCGAAGCTAAGGACCTATCACCTGCCTTGTAAATAGGTATTACATTTGCCATTACAAACTGTGCCAGTTTGTAGTGATATGTTGAAAAGATAGATTATCCAAAGGTATGCTAAGTTCCTCTTTAGATTCCTTGAACACCCTTGCAACAGTACATCAGGGCCTGGGGATTTGTTAGGTTTCAATTTCTCTGTTTGCCTGAGGACCATGTCACTAGTTACCGCAATCGTGCATAGTTTATTATCGTCCTATTCTCCATACTCTGTTATTTCAGGAATTTCGCTAGTATTTTTCTGGGTAAAAACTGAGAGGAAGTAATTATTGAAAATTTCACACATATCCTTATCACTGTCAGTGATCTGACCAGAGTTACTCTTAAGTGGGCCTGTCTTGTCCCTAATCTTACTTCTGTATACCGAAAGAACCCTTTTGGGTTAGTCTTCGAATCCCTTGCGACCTTAGCCTCATAATCCCTTTTTTTTTTTCTTATTCCTTTTTTTATTTTT
>NW_026509325.1:0-14934 GCF_026875155.1 Cherax quadricarinatus
ACTCACTATCGTAAGAGGTTTTCCCAAAATAAAGGGGGAAAATTGTTTTAAATTTCCCTACACACATTGTTGCACAACACTAGTAAGAAAAACTACCAGTGCATAAAATCCTTTAACACAGACTTGATAATTTTCAAACATTTATTCCCAATAAAGGGGTCCCCCAAACATTTGAAAAATAGTGTGTATTCATGACTTCTTCAAAAAAAACAAGCAGGTTAAACCCACTAAGAGACACCTGAAAACCCCGTCTAATTTCAAAATTTTGGTGCTTCTGAACTGTCAACCCTATTCTCACAAAATTAAATTTCAATCCCCATAAAACGTCCGGGGGGGTTCAAGGGGGCCCAGGTTATCCTATCTTCAAAAAAAATAATGGGTTTGATGTAAGCAACTATAACTGTTAGTAACTCGTATAATTTTAAAAATTTGGAGGGGGGCAGTTTTTTTCCTAAGTGTTAACTCCCTTTTAATGAAAAAACACTTCTCCTAGTATCAATCGGGCTTTAGAAGTCCTACTAAACCGAACCCCCCTTATTAATTGAGGGATTACCTGGAATGAAATGTCAAAAGGGAACTCATGGGTTTGGGGGAAACCCTTAGACCTGCAAAAGGCCTTCGATATTCCCCCCAAAATATATTATGTAAGAAACTTCAAGCTATGGGGTTTGGTTCTGTAGAGGGTTTTAAGCCCTACCTTAGAACAGGAGACAAAATCAAAATCAACAAAACGGAATCAAACCCCTCCAAAAACATGTGGAGTTCCCCAAGGTAGTATTCGGGGCCCTTTATTTTCTTAGTTTGTAATGTAGCCTACATGTCAAGTGCAAACCCCTCTGTATGCAGATGACAGTGTCTGTTTGTGTCAGGTAAAAACCCAAAGATTTACTAAAGTTTTTAAAACTGGAACTGGGTACTGCAGCAAATGGTTAGTAGACAAAAAAACTATCATTACACCTAGGGAAAAAAAAAACGAACATTCCTTTGCACAAAAAAACTGGAAGGGTAAATAATTTTAAAGTTCAATGTTAAAAGGGGAGCCATCACTTTTGGGTTTTATCGTAAAATTTGGGAATCCCCTTTGATCCCTGCATGTCAGGGGAAATTTTATAGGGGAAAAGTGTGTAAAGAAAGGAATGCCAGACTGAAGTTCCCCGATAGACAAGCAAGTGTCTACCTATGAGGCTCGCAGGGCCCTAGTTAGCCCTTATACAATGCCATATGGGTTACGCTTGTCTTATGGTATCTGCCTTGACAAAAAAAATGAAAGATGACGCAAATCACCCAGAACAAAATCTAAGATTCATCTGGGGGGGGACCAAAAGAACAGAAGGCAGGATGAATTAAGCGTTGGATATGCGAAATTTTGAAGATAGAGTAAAAAACAAAGTAAATAATGTTTATAAAATTGCTCACAAAAAATGCCCGAATATCTTGCTGTAAATTTTGTCAAGGTTGAGAACCCAAAAAGCAATCATGTAAAGGGGGGAGAGCAAACTTTGTAGTACCCACGCATTGGCCGGCTTCAACACCTTTATTGTACGCAAAAAAAGGAATAAACAGACTGCCCGCACACGTCAAAGCCAGTATAGCATTAACCAGTTCAAAAGACGCCAAAGGTGTTGATAAATGTAGACAGAAAGGGGGGGAAGTTTTCTTTTTTTTACAAACAACTGGAAAATTTTTTTTATTCCTTGTAAGCCCCTCGTAGGGTTTGATAGTCTTAATGCCCCTCGTGTGTAGATAGTCTTTTTAGATGATAATAAGTGTTTTTTCATTGTAGTAATAAGAAAATATTATAACCTTATATTATAATAAAAGGTAAAGGCCCCCAATGGAAAAAAGTCCCCTTGTCTGACTTTTTTGGGTTACCCTGGGTTCTCTACACATATGTGCTATGTATATAATTCTATGTAACTTTTTTTGTGAAAACCTGAATAAACTTCCTTTACTTACTTAATCCCTTTTATTTCCCCCTATTCACCTATGGAATTTGTGCAGGGGGTCCAACAACAACTAACCATTCAGACACAAATTTACCCAACAAAAGGCTGCAGTTAGAATGAAAAAATTCCATTTACGGCGCACACTCCCCCAATATTCAAAAACTAACTCCACCATACAAAACATCCATATTTTTTTTGCATTATTACATAATAGAAACTTAACTCTGATTTAAACCCCCCCCCCCCCCCAAACATCTCCTTCCCAAACCCTCAAAAAAAATGACCTTTAATAAAGGCATGATCACTCCTTGATTTTCCTCGTGCCCTCTCACGCTATGAAAAAAATCAATGCACATAAAAGGCCCTAAAATCGGGAAAAAATTTTCATTCCCTGTAAATATAAAAAAAAACATAAAAAAACTGTTTAAAAATTTCAAGTCTCTTCTAAAAAGTTCATTACTCACTCAAAAGCAAAAAATCCGGGGATTTTCCCTGGAGTTTCCCTGGAAAAGATTCCCGGGGGGGCAACGCCCCCGCGGCCCGGTTGTGCCCGGCGTCCTGGTGGTAACCCTTTCAACCGGGTGTTGCGCTGCTGACGAAAAACCAACGTAGAGCCACACCCCGGGCTGACCCGGGAACTGATTTTAGGGCTTGTCCATGCCAGCTTGAAGACTGCAGGGGTTTTTGGAAATCCCCCTTTTGTGGCTGGAGGCATTAAAGTCTCGGGCCCCTGACACTTATTGTATGGCTCTTAACGTGCTAGTGACACCCCCGCTTTCATTGGGGTGGTGCTCGTCCCAAGTCTTTTGTTTCAAGTGAGTGATTTTCGTGGCAAGTTTGGTATAGTCCTCTGGATTTTTCCGGTGTATATTCATGTAACTTCCCTCCTGCTTCCGGGTACAGGTTTAGGAAACTAAGCGCTCCCCAAAAATTTAGGTGTTTTACCCCCGTTTTGCGCGCCATGAAAAATTTTTCTGTCATTTTATAGGTCGCAAATTTTACCTGCTTGAAGGTGCGTTAGTGTGCAGCAAATTCCCGCCTAGATGAACAAGTGACCGAAGAGTGTCTCTGGGCTTGGCTCCCCGTTTTGAAAAGGTTTCATTTTCCCTCCTGCTTTTTCTACAATTTCGATTGATACAATTTTTTGGCCCTTTAAGGGGGATCCTCCCAATGATCACTCCCCGGGCTTTGACGTTTTGGTGTTTCGCTCTATTTTTGTGGCAGAATTTGTTTTTTTACTCTGATGAAGATTTAATTTCCTCATGTTTACCATATCTGAGTAATTGAAATTTTCATCCCCTTTAACTTCATTTGTTTTCTGCACCACGAAAGATTTGGTTGATGTCTCCTGGGGGTTTTTCAGTGTCTGCAATGGAGACCTGTCATGCAGATTTGGGTTATCTGCAAAGGAAAACACGGTGTGTGGCGAATTTGTTATTGGATATGAGGGAGGGAACAAGTTTTGGGGGGGGATACGTGCTTTTGGGAACAGGCTTTTCCCGTACTGCCTCGGACTTACTCTTTGACGACTCTCTCTGTGTTCTGTTAGTGAGGAAATTATAGATCCATCGACCGACTTTTCCTGTTATTTCCCTTTTGCAAGCATTTTTGTGCGGGGAATAATAAATAAATGAATACTGAACCATTAAATTTTAAATTTTTAAATGTTACCACAAATTTTATCACACAAAAGTTAAACCTAACTTTGTTATTTTTTTTAAAAAACACCACAGAATATCCCTTCCTGAATGAACGCAATGCATGCAAACCCAAAGGGCCGTCTTTGTAATACTCTTTGATTTTATATTTTCTGTTTACAAAATGTTTATCACGATTTCATCATTGCTTAGTTAATCTTAAATTAATTTTAAACCAGCCCGTAATGCTATGCATATAAGAGGCTTTGCATGCTGCTCTTACCTGTATTTTTTTGTACCTCTGTTTGTATGCTAAAATTTCTAAATAAATAAATAAATAAATTAAGATACCAGATATACTAAGCAAACTTCCTAAATTTGCATGTAACAGATAAGTGAAATAAATGGAAATAAGTCACTCTGTCTGACTTTTTTGGGTGATCCTAGGTTCTCTACACATATGCTGCTATGTATGATAATTCTATGTAACTGTATTTGTGTATACCTGAATAAACTTACTAACTTACTTATAAATAAAAACCCATATGTACACCTGTTAATCCCTTTTGTGTGTGTATCCATATGCTCTTACGCTACCATCCACAGGATGGATATGAGGGCACAATAAACTAGCCACTTCCGTGACAAAATCTAAATCTGCTCACAGACTGAGCTACGGGTGTATGATAAATTAACCGCTCAGATAGTACTACTTAACTGTACAGCAGAGTACAATGATGGCAGTCATCCAGGGGAGAGACTGATATGCCCAGCAGGCAAAATATGATAATGACAATTATGTTTTTAAGGTCAGTCTCACAAATATATGTCAGACAGTCCCTCAATGACATGCTGACTTTCTTGGGTTATCCAGGGTGGATAACCCTCCGGGGTTAAAAATCCGAACGAAATGTCAGGTCCTTGGCGTCTTGCGACTGTGGGAGCTTTACCGATCATTGTAGCGTCTCGAGAATAAAGAAGCTTTACCGATAATTGTAGCGTCTTGAGAATAGAGAAGCTTTACCGATAATTGTAGCGTCTTGAGAATAAAGAAGCTTTACCGATCATTGTAGCGTCTTGCGACTAGGGAAGCTTTATCCATCATTGTAGCGTCTTGCGACAAGGGGAAGTTTTCCAATCTGTTAAGTGCCCACGCCAGATTTAGATTTTGCCACCGAAGTGGCTAGTTTATTTCCCCCCCATACCTCCTGTGGAGGTAGGCGGAGCATTGGTTTCAAAAAAGGGGCCTGGGGAAATAGGCCCAAAGGGTTTAACGGGAAATACATATGGATTTATATCTAATATCTATAGTTCACTTATTGTTAAAAGAAAAATTTAGGAATTTTGTTGTATATTGGTTTTTATTTTCTTAATAAGATTCTTGAATGTCACTAGGTTATTTTTACTGTCTGTCTCTGTTTCCTCTAAAGGGGACAATTAAGCACATAGTGTTCAAGAGGGCCATACCCTGATCACAAAATTTTCATTTAGTTTGATCATATCGTGTGTCCCCCAAATGCCAGAAGTCTTGTAACCAAGCCAAAAGCCTGGCCATAAAAATTTCAGTCAGTCTGTTCACATTGCATTTGCTCCATAAACATACTTATCTAGTTCTTTTCTAGTGGGTTATTTACTGGGGCTTCTAACTGCATTCCTATAACAATCATCTTCTTATTTACTTCTCCCCTAATTTTATTCCTAATGTAGACACGTTATCCCAAAGTGTATTCTACGTTCCCCTTTTGGGGTACTCTTTTTGGCAAAATTCAACTTTTCTGAAGGAGTAACCCAAGTGTGATGGATCCATAGAATTGTACATTAATTCCTTTGCCCCTAATTTTTGAGTATCTATACTGGTTTCCCCCAATGAGCATGTTTTTGGATCATTATATGAGCCAAGAGCCTTCAATGATACATAGAATCAGTAATGATGATAGAGTAAGCTCAGTTCATGGTTTGCTTTGCGCCATTGGATTGCAAAAAATTCGTTTGCAGTGTAGACGCCCATTTAATTTCCCTATGCCTAACTCAACAATTTATTTGTTCTTAACTAGGGAGGTGGCAACAAGAGCAGATGCAGCCTTGCAGAAGACTCCTGTTTAGATCCATAGTGATAAAATTTGTGTAACTTATTATACCAGCTAGGCGAAAAATTTCTTCTTGGCAGTTGCTTAACAAGAGATTTAAGGAAGGGATTACTAGCAATGAGCTTTTTGGGGGAGGGATTGTGGATGTGATTTAAATGAACACATCTTCCATGGAGGGGTGAAATGCTCTTGTTGCCTACAGTGATACTTTAAATAAAATTAAAAAACTTATGCAATTGACTTTTAATCCTTTAGATCTGTGTGTATTTCCCTTTTAGACACTTGGTAAGATTCACTGTGAAGTTCTGGTTCGTTTCTCAACATTTAATCCCGAGTTCCCCGGTTAATTTCAACAACCCCTTCAATATAGAAATCCCAAGCCCCCTTCTCTTTTAAGAACTTTTGTAGTTGGGGGGCAGCCAAGAATAGTCCTGAGGCTTCATTTTGAAATTAACCCCAAGGGTCGGAGGGAACTTTCTCTAGTAATTAAACATGGGAGCAGCATAATAAATTTAAGGACCTAACATAGGCTTGTACATATTCTCACGATTTCCTTTAGCACCATAGGGGTTTTGTAGCCAGCAACGCTTTGAGGCATTTACCCTAGCTTTACATTTCTTGTTTAGTTGTGGTATAGTGGATTTGTTAAAGGGTACATCTACCCAAGTTCTGTAATTTTTAACGTAGCTAATGTTTCCCCCTGCAAAGATGGGTGGGGGAGTCGTTTGTTTTTAAATTCTTTGTTTTAGGGGAAAAATTTTATGGGCCTATCGTTAAAATTGTTTGAATTCTTTTAAGAATGGTTTTATCTTCTTACCCCTTTTGTATGGATATGATATCATCAATATTTTATAGTATATGTTTAGGTGAGGGGGTAGGCATTTAGGAGAGATTACAAATATTAAATGCAGGGATAAGAACTCCTCCTGCGGTTTCCCTAAAGACATTTTTTTTAGAATCACTTCTGAACCCGGGTTTAAAAGAAAGGTACTCTTTTTGACGGTATCCTATTATCCAGCAGAGTAAGCTACCACAATATTCTTTTTGGCTAGTTCTGTAGTATAAGGGTTCTGTTTGCAATAAAAATGCAGATTTTAGATCAAGAAAAGGGGTAAAATAGTGGGTTGGCAGTGAAAAAAGGGTGGAAATACATTTCTGCAACTTTTACCTTTCTAAACCCAAGAGGTGGGGGAAATTTATGTTGATTCTGTAGTACAATTGTTAAGCATCATTCTTTCAAAAGTTTTGCAAAGAAACTAGTTAAGGAGATCGGCCTAAATGTATCAGGTTTTGGGGGTTGGGGATGGGGCACAATGAGATTTGGTCCAGGAAGTAGGAAGAACCCCCTCAATGTAAACTGAGTTTAAGTGCCAACAAAGGGTTTAGGCCGTGCCTTAGAGTTCTGGAATATCATGGTTTTCCCATTCTCCAGGAGCTTTGATCGCCCTTTGGTTAAAATGCATTATCAAATTCATACTCGGTAAAAGGCAATCACTCTCATCAATTTTTTGGCTCAAAAATTTTAATCAGTTTAACTTTTCTTCAGAAGTACTTTTAAAATTTTTTTCTAATATGAGATGAAGGTTTTCATGCCTGGAGTTTTGGACCAGTCATTTATGGGTCTTTGCTTTTTGGGGAAAGGGGGATGAGCAACATTCCCGTCTTTTTCCGGTTATTTTTTTTTTCCCTTTCCCAACCCAAACTCAAAGGGGTGGCCCCTATTAATCCACTAACAAAACTTTCCCCTTTCCCTGTTGCCAAATTTCTTCCTTTCTATTTTTTGATTTGTTAGTGCGTTTGGGAAACGTTTGAGCAGGTTGGGGTTCTACATTCAGGGTATGTTTTCCAATCCCCCTATGAGTGTTAGTTTGCGCAGTTGGATCATTATGTATTTACTTTGGGTTTTTATTGTTATTTTAGTGGGGGTTTTTTTTCCTATTCCTCCCCACTTGATCTGTGAAAACCCTTCAATAGTGGTAATTAAATCATCTTTAAAATTTTTGTGTGCCAGTGGGCTCGTAATTCTTATACCATTGACCCAAGTGGTTAATAAAGTTGTCTCTGTTTTTGGGTTTTGAAAATAGTTTCCCCCTTTGTATTTAGCTCCTTGATTGCGGAGAGTGATCAAGATTGACAGTTGTTAGTTTGGGAAGTGTCAGATAGAAGATCATCAACTATGAAGAGTCATGATCGATATGTGTATTAAATCCAAGACACAGATCTAGTATGCCCACCATTTGAGTAGGCTCAGTAGTGCCCAAAATTCAAAACATTATCTGCTCTTTCAGCAATTCACTAGTTTGTTCCATTTGTGTTTGTAATAGACCCACAATATTCTTAGTCGGGCATTAAAATCCCAAGAATGATGGTGGGTTCACTTTTGATGCGATTGGAAAAGCATCGGGTTTCGAAGTGGTTCGCTGGGGCAAGAGATTAAAAGTTTATGGAAAAAAACCCCTGCATATACTTTGACACCATGATACTGCATGTTAACTCGACTCTGAAAGGAAAGGAGTGAATGTGGAATTCTTTCTGACTACATCACACAACGTGGTTTTGACCTTAGGTTTAAGCTGTATCCAGGCAATTTTTGGTGGAGGGCCCATCTTTAATTCATTCCTGCAAACAGATGCATCAAATTCTTGTGCACTAATATGATGTTAGTAGGAAACGCTTCCTGATGGAAGAAATGTTCCTGAAAAGATTTGTAATGTACCCATTGAGGAGTTATTAAAATCTCTTGTATAAGATGGTAAAACTATTTGTTTTGACGCAGTTGCAGATACTTAAGAGCAAATAGCATATTTGTACGTCTTTATCTTAAAACTTTATTTTTAAGCATTTTTCGGCTTTTGGCAACAGTTATGGGCAAGTTTTGAAGGAAGTTAGGGGGCTTTTTCTCAAAAAAATTACGGGGAAGCTGAAGGGAGATTGTGAATTTTTGGCATCATCCCCATGCTCAAGAGTATCATCCTGTTTTTCATATATTTATTAAATTTGTCAGGATCTTTTTAAAGGATGCTAAAATTTTTTTTTTAAATTTGTTATAATATGGGAAGGTAGGCGAATCCAATGTTTCCCCGGAGGATGGACTTCGGGTTAGTGTTTCCCTTTTTAAAAACCTATCCCCTTAACAGGTACCTGGTTACATTAGTGTTTTTGTTTCATCATTCATTGCAGGTGGCCCTGTGCATCTGATCATCTCCAATTTCCAGGGAGGTTCCTGTGGGGGTTTGTCCGTTGACTTTTTTGAGTTGTGTGTATTGGGAGAAATGACAAATCACCCCATATTCAGGTGTACCCATAGGGTATCTGTATGGCAGCCGTAGTTCCATATGTGCTAGAGGGATGGCTGCCCCCTCCACAGCTGGTGTGGATGGCATTTGGTATCACCAGAATTGTTTGCAGTGAGGTGGGGTTCTTGCACACTTTGCAGAGGTTCGTCTCAGACTGGGGGGGGAAGACGGGGGGGGCCCCCATCCCATTTACCATTAAAGGATGTTATCGGGTTTTTCCCTCGAAGGTTGTTTGGGTTCTGACTGCAGTTTGTGGAAAAATTTAACCCCACTTTTTTACAGTTAATACACTTAAATTTTTGGCGTCAGGGCCTACTGGCATTCTCTAGTGGAATGTTTCCAGCACACTTACCACACAAGAATGTGTATCCCACAGTTACTGCACATGGCCTAGTGTGGCATTTGTAACACCTAGTTTAGGGGGTGGTACATTCGATGTTTTGGAAAAGTTAAACCCTGCACCAGATATTCCGGGGGAGGGGCACAGGACCCAAAACCCCAATGGCAATAAATTTGGGATTTTCCCTTTTAAATCTTTTAGGTTTTATGTATGTCACTTAGAGTAGATGGGTGGGTCCATGCAGAGAGGGGTATCCAAGATTAGATATGACCCCCTTTTTTAAAGTGGCAAATGTCTGTTGAGGTCGGAGAGCTTTAAATCCCCTAAGTGTACTAAGTGTCAATTTTATCAGCTCTTTATTCTGTTCCCCAAACAAAAAGTTGTGTGTGTTTTTCCTAAATTGGATCCTTAGTTAGGATGTTGTTTCGCTTTTCCTTAGCCCTGCACACTTTGCGGGAGCGGGGGGGGTTGTCAGGGAAGTTTGCTTAAACAAATTTTTCCTTTTAAGAAAGATTCTTGCAGCCCCTGTGCAAAGGGCGTTTAGTATCACATGTGTACGAGTCAAGTGAGTTACTAGTCGACGCTCTAGCCCTTTCTCACTTTTTCTCTTTTGTTTACTTTTAAAGGTCTGGAAGTATCATCATTTCCTCACCGCAGAAATAGGTTTCCCCTATGACGTTTCCTGTTTGCCGTGTGATTCTGGTGAAGATCACAACCAAGAATTTCCTCGCTTACCTTTCCCCTTTTAGCTTTTGCAAGAGCAAATATTCACTACAAAATCGAAGTCCAAATAGATCACAAGAACAAGTGCTCAAGTTCAATGAACACCCCAACCATATCAACCCCGACCCCCACCCTCAATACGACACACACCCCCCCAAAAACACACTCAGGACCTTTGATGGGTGTTAAAAATATGGTACATATAAAGTTTAATGGATGGTAAGGCGAGGTTTCCCCTATCACAAATTACAAAGATGAACAGAGAAGAGAGAGAAGAGAGGGGGAGAGAGAGAGAGAGAGAGAGAAGAGAAGAGGGGGAAGGGGAAAAAGAGAGGGGAGAGAGAGAGAGAGAGAGAGGAGAGGGGAACAGAAAGAGAGGAGGGAAAATGGTAATTTTGAGCATAAATTTTAATTTGACTAATAAAATTAAAAATGAGGTTCAAAGTAATTCACTTGAGATAGTTCAGGCTATGCCACCTAATGTACCTCCTGAAATATAATATAGCAGACATCACAAATGAATGCTGAAGCAACCTTTTTCCCCCAACCTGATTGTAAACAGAATTACAAAAAAAAAAAAAAAAAAAAAAAAAAAAAAAAAAAAAAAAAAAAAAAAGGTAATGTTTCAATGACAATTAGATAAATCACTTGGTTGACTTCCCTTGGGCCATCCTGGGTAACTACTTACTATGTTATAAGTATGCAAGCTAAATTGCAGCTTAGATGGAACCAGTACCTAAACAAATTTACTTCACCGGTTATTATGTATGACAAGTGTTACCAAGTACACCAAGTGTACACTTTATCACTTAGAAAAACACTTTTGTTGATGTAAAAAAAAGGTTTAGGTGGTACACCCTGGTGTAATAAACACACTCAATTCTCAAGGGCACACACTAGGCCCCGCTTTGGAGTTACCAGCGTTTTAATGTGTTTTTTTTATGTGTCAGTGCGTGTCGCAGTATTAAATTGGTGTATCAAAGTTTAAAAAATACAATTTAAGTTTATCAAATAGTCTAAAACAATTTAACAATGTATAACTAGAAATATAATGATTGCAAATTGTTACTATTTCAATTTTAACTGGCGCTAAACCCATAATGAGATGGCAAGGAACTAGATGTTTTAAAAGGCTGACTCTTGCTTAACACAGTTTAAGTAACCAAAAATTTCTCAAGAAAGTATTCATGAAATGAAAAATTTGCAGCAGTAAGCTTGTTCACAGTAAAAAACAAAGCATAAGTTTTCCCCTAAATCAAGATGACACTGCAAATTTTAAATATACGGGAATTTTGCAGAAAGTTAGTCTGGAGAAAATGTATTTGAAAACACAACAATGACACAGGGGCAAGCAACTTTTATGTAACCCTTTTTTTAATAGTTAGTTACACTGAGCAGGCTGTATTTCATGATTTATCAAATGTAAGGGTCATACACTGCAGACACTCTGGCCTTTTAAGTTTAATACAGGTTTTCAAATGACAATTAACTGTGGGGGGAAAGCAGCCTTAAACTTCTGCACCGTATGACAGATGAATGTTCATGTGTAAAGCCAATCACCACAAGTTACTTGTTTATAAAGGGAAACCCCTGGCATGTCCCACTCAAAAAGTCAGCACTGCAATGCTCGTCAAAAATTTTTCTCAGCCCCCTACAGGAAAAACCCGGTAGCCAGCGCACTGAGAACGTATACGACAGCTGGGCTTGGGGCAGCTTAACTGCAGGTGCCCTTTGTTGTTCTGGCTAGCTTTTGTGCTGCCCTCAAACTTGCTTGACGTGTCGCCAAGCCGGCCAACCCCTGGGGAAACCCGCTTGCAGCGGCGGCAGGCACACAGGGACACTGCAAGATGAGCGGGGGGAAATGCGGCACAGAGGGGAAAGGGCACTCAAACACCCCTGTGGTTGGAAAAAAACTGCTCTAGACCACAAAGGGAAAAAGGGCGAAAGGCTGAGTTCCAAATCGAGGGGGAGAAGGGCAAGGAAAAGGTATTTTCCCCCGCTAGACACAGGCAAATGGGGGTAGTGGCCTGCAGGTGCAGTGCAATTTTCAAGGTCATTCACTGGGCCCCCGTCGTCTCGAAGTTTCCAACCCTGTACTACTTGTTAAATTACTCCAAACCCCCGCACTTAAACTCTGCACACGTGTCTTGGATGACAGACAAATTTCATAATAAGAACTATTCTCACAACACCCAAGGTACGGCCGGAAACTGTAGAACGTTCACAAAGCATTCTGGGATTCAAACAGATGAGCCCTTTGGCCCTTTACTGCTGGCTTGGAGCGCTGTTTGGCCCGGGTCGCTAAATCGCCCCCTTTTCCCATATGTAGATAATGGCGACGGTTAAGGGATACGGTGAATTGGAAAGTCGAGGGGAAAGGGAAATTCACCTCATAGACACACGCAGTAGGGTGTAAGTGGCATCAGGTTTTAGTGCCCTTTTAAAAGGGACCCCGCAGGCCCGACATTTCCCCACTCATTTTAAGCCTCGTAGGTACTGATGGTAGCAAAGTCCTAAGTCAGGTAATCCACTATGCAAATAGTTACAAACAAAATTTCAGCCCCTTGGGAAAATAGAGAGTCGGTACCAGCGGGGCAGCAAAAAACACCCCTAACTGCACGCGTTGTAGGGCGAAGGCTGAGTTTAAAGGAGGAGAGTTGGGGGTCAGGAGAAAAAGCAGGGGTAATGAGCACGCAATTCGCCTTTCTTCACATAGTCAATATGGGCGAAAGTCTCAGGCAGGTGATGCAGGCCTCGCTCAAAGGGCACAGGTGAGGGGAGATTCTCAAGAGTTACCAAACACTGCAAAACTCGTACAGATTGTTACCCTCCAACTTGCAGAATTCTGCACACGTTTTCTTGGAGTGAAAGACAATTTTCAGTGTTGGAACCTGGGTTACCAATCCCGTGGACTGCACACTCGTCGTTATTCTCAGGTTGGGAAAGCGATGAGTTGTGAGATTTTGAGAGGCATGAGAGCAGTGGCTAGCGAAATTCCCCTCTAACTGTATTTTGTGAGGGAAAGGGTGGGTAAATGAAAGGCAAAGGGGGAAACGGGGCCTGTGTTTAAAAGAATGCGGGAAATGAAAAAAAGTCACCCTGCTCGAGTGAAACGTTAGTCTCGTGTTTCCCGTCCTGAGGATGTGAGTTTTTATGGGTCACGACTTCTAAATCAGGATAAACGGCGTACCTCGTCCCGCTGGAAAAAGAACCTGTCGGGTAACGGACATCGGGAAAGGGAATGGGAAAAAAGGAGCATCAATCACCGACAGTTAAGTAACCCTTTTTAGTTTAGCAGACTGATACTGGCCAGTTAGGTATGTTTTAATTGGATAGGTTATGGGGGATCCAGCTACTCAAGTGACCACCCGAGAATATTGGTAAATGGGGGGATTTTGTACAAATGTTTTTCTATGATGGATATTCAAAGTGTAACCCACCCCCCTTCATTCGTTAAACTAATATAACCCAACAGTCCAAATTAATTTTAGGCTGTCTTGTGGGTGCTACCAATTTATACGGTCTTGGTAGATATGGAAAGATTTTGAGGGTTGTGGGTGCCCCGCGTGACCCGATGTGGTTAAGTTTTTCACATGTCTTCACGGGGTGATACGGTAAACAATATAGTTTTTTTCTCCCAATGAGATCACTCGTATGCATGTAATGTTGAGTACATACAGGTAGCATCCCTATAAAATTTTCCATATCTGCCCGCTGGTCCTTCCTAAACCGGATGAAATGAGTGAAAAAATTATCGGGATTTAATTATTTAATAATTAAGTGACTGATTGAAGGAAGTGGGTATATAGTACACAAATTTAATCGATCGTGTGGTGGATGATAATTAGGCCAATTTAAAATTGCTAGCACATGTGTGGCTAGGATTTATAAAAGAGTAAAGTGCAAGAATTACTCTTATAAGGTGCCTACTTAAGTTGTATAATCAGTGTTTTAATAATTTTCAAACCATGACGGATCTGATTGATTTAAGGTGGCTGACAAGTTTCCGGGGGATTTTAGAGTAATGAAAGCATCATTACAGGCTATTAAGGCCATGTGACGAAGACATACAAAAGCTTGGATTTAATGTATCAAAGGAAAACCGTGAAACCCCAATGAATTAAAGTTTTCATTTAGATGCTTTAGAGAGTAGATTTGAGTGATACCAAAAATTTTGGTTAAAAGACTGTGAAAGAGATCTGTGGAGAATTGTGCAGATGGAATTGAAGTGAATGTTTATTAATCAACACTACGAATTTGAGGAAAAAATGTCTGTAAAAGTAAGGCTTTGAATAAATTAAAATGTGTGAGCCAGGCAGTTGATCAACCTATTAATGCAAAGGGTGTGTTTGCCAAAACCTCCAGAGCATGGTCGGAGGATATCAGACTAGGTCGGCAAGAATTAATTGTTCAATTGCAGACCAGTCAGCCGAGCAGTTCTAAGGATATAACACATAATGATTCCCGAAAGTATCTGTCAAGTCTCAAAAAGGAAAAATAATATCAGTGGTAATAATCATAATTAAGGTTAAATTGGCCCCATATCAAGAGACAGGAATCAGTAATAGTGGTTCCTCACATCAAGGTAAGAGGAATAAGTACCTCAGTAAGAGTAACCCAGTTAATAAAAGGTCAGGCAAGGAAAAGAGAGGCTGTCTCCTTCTTCAAGAGTACTCATTTCACTAAAAATTGTAATGCCTATAATTCATTTGGGGTATTAAAGTAGAAAGAATGAAAGAACTTGACAGATTTATCAGATGTCTAGACAATCATAATGTAAAGGATTGTCACACCAAATTTAATAGTTGCTATCATGCAACAAGGGAAAGCACCATACAGTTTATGTGCAGGGTTGTATGTAATTCTTATAATAATGGTGACAATAATTAAATTTTAAAAACCTAA
>NW_026509326.1:0-14115 GCF_026875155.1 Cherax quadricarinatus
ATAGTTAAAGGATAAAGGAAAAACGGGGAAAGGAAGAGTAGAGAGTGGGAAGGGAATAAGGCACCAGGCTGAAAGAAGAGTGAAAACAAAATTGAAGGGAAAAAAATTTTATAGAAGCGAAAGTAAGCAAATACATCGCGCAATATATAAATAAGTCGAGTCACTACTCCACCATGGCTGCAACACAAGTTACTATACCACCATGGCTGCAACACAAGTTACTACACCACCATGGCTGCAACACAAGTTACTACACCACTGTGGCTGCAACATAAGTTACTACACCACCATGGCTGCAACACAAGTTACTACACCACCATGGCTGCAACACAAGTTACTATACCACCATGGCTGCAACACAAGTTACTACACCACCATGGCTGCAACACAAGTTACTACACCACGTGCTCAACATAGTTACTACACCACCATGGCTGCAACACAAGTACTACACCACCATGGCTGCAACACAAGTTACTAACCACCATGGCTGCAACACAAGTTACTACACCACCATGGCTGCAACACAAGTTACTACACCACCATGGCTGCAACACAAGTTACTACACCACCATGGCTGCAACACAAGTCACCACACCACCGTGGTTGCAACACAAGTCACCACACCACCGTGGTTGCAACACAAGTTACTACACCACTGTGGCTGCAACACAAGTTACTACACCACCATGGCTGCAACACAAGTCACCACACCACCATGGCTGCAACACAAGTTACTACACCACTGTGGCTGCAACACAAGTTACTACACCACCATGGCTGCAACAACAAGTTACTATACCACGTGGCTGCAACACAAGTACACACCACCATGGCTGCAACACAAGTTACTACACCACCATGGCTGCAACACAAGTTACTACACCACTGTGGCTGCAACACAAGTTACTACACCACCATGGCTGCAACACAAGTTACTACACCACTGTGGCTGCAACACAAGTTACTACACCACCATGGCTGCAACACAAGTTACTATACCACCAAGGCTGCAACACAAGTTACTATACCACCATGGCTGCAACACAAGTTACTATACCACCATGGCTGCAACACAAGTTACTATACCACCAAGGCTGCAACACAAGTTACTATACCACCATGGCTGCAACACAAGTTACTATACCACCATGGCTGCAACACAGTTACATACCACCATGGCTGCAACACAAGTTACTATACCACCAGGCTGCAACACAGTTACTATACCACCATGGCTGCAACACAAGTTACTATACCACCTGGCTGCAACACAAGTTACTACACCACCATGGCTGCAACACAAGTTACTATACCACCATGGCTGCAACACAAGTTACTATACCACCATGGCTGCAACACAAGTTACTATACCACCGTGGCTGCAACACAAGTTACTACACCACCATGGCTGCAACACAAGTTACTAACCACCATGGCTGCAACACAAGTTACTACACCACCATGGCTGCAACACAAGTTACTAACCACCATGGCTGCAACAAGTTACTACACCACCATGGCTGCAACACAAGTTACTACACCACCGTGCTGCAACACAAGTTACTAATACCACCATGGCTGCAACACAAGTTACTACACCACCATGGCTGCAACACAAGTCACTACACCACCATGGCTGCAACACAAGTCACTACACCACCATGGCTGCAACACAAGTCACTACACCACCATGGCTGCAACACAAGTCACTACACCACCATGGCTGCAACACAAGTCCCTACACCACCGTGGCTGCAACACAAGTCACTACACCACCGTGGCTGCAACACAAGTCACTACACCACCGTGGCTGCAACACAAGTCACTACACCACCATGGCTGCAACACAGTCTACTACACCACCGTGGCTGCAACACAAGTCACTACACCACCGTGGCTGCAACACAAGTTACTACACCACCATGGCTGCAACACAAGTTACTACACCACCATGGCTGCAACACAAGTCACTACACCACCGTGGTTGCAACACAAGTACACACCACCATGGCTGCAACACAAGTTACTACACCACCGTGGCTGCAACACAAGTCACTACACCACCATGGCTGCAACACAAGTCACTACACCACCGTGGCTGCAACACAAGTTACTACACCACCATGGCTGCAACACAAGTTACTACACCACCATGGCTGCAACACAAGTCACTACACCACCATGGCTGCAACACAAGTCACCACACCACCATGGCTGCAACACAAGTTACTACACCACCGTGGCTGCAACACAAGTTACTACACCACCGTGGCTGCAACACAAGTTACTACACCACCGTGGCTGCAACACAAGTTACTACACCACCATGGCTGCAACACAAGTCACCACACCACCATGGCTGCAACACAAGTTACTACACCACCGTGGCTGCAACACAAGTCACTACACCACCATGGCTGCAACACAAGTACTACACCACCATGGCTGCAACACAAGTTACTAACACCACCATGGCTGCAACACAAGTCACACACCACCATGGCTGCAACACAAGTCACTACACCACCGTGGCTGCAACACAAGTTACTACACCACCGTGGCTGCAACACAAGTCACTACACCACCATGGCTGCAACACAAGTCACTACACCACCATGGCTGCAACACAAGTTACTACACCACCATGGCTGCAACACAAGTTACTACACACACCATGGCTGCAACACAAGTTCACTACACCACCATGGCTGCAACACAAGTCACTAAACCACCATGGCTGCAACACAAGTTACTACAACCACCATGGCTGCAACACAAGTTACTACACCACCGTGGCTGCAACACAAGTACTACACCACCATGCTGCAACACAAGTTACTACACCACCATGGCTGCAACACAAGTCACTACACCACCATGGCTGCAACACAAGTCACCACACCACCATGGCTGCAACACAAGTCACTACACCACCGTGGCTGCAACACAAGTCACACACCACCATGGCTTGCAACACAAGTTACTACACCACCGTGGCTGCAACACAAGTTACTACACCACCATGGCTGCAACACAAGTCACTACACCACCATGGCTGCAACACAAGACACACCACCATGGCTGCAACACAAGTACACACCACCATGGCTGCAACACAAGTCACTACACCACCATGGCTGCAACACAAGTCACCACACCACCATGGCTGCAACACAAGTCACCACACCACCATGGCTGCAACACAAGTCACTACACCACCATGGCTGCAACACAAGTTACTACACCACCGTGGCTGCAACACAAGTTACTACACCACCATGGCTGCAACACAAGTTACTACCCACCAGGCTGCAAACAAGTCCTACACCCGTTTCTGCAAAACAAGCACTAACCCCAATGGCTGCAAAAATCCCACACCCCCGGGCTGCAAAAAAGTCACTACACCACCGTGGGGGGCAACACAATACTACACCGGGGGCAACAAAGTCACTAACCGTGGCCAACACAAGTACTACACCACTGGCTGCAACACAAGTATACACCCCCCTGGCTGCAACACAAAATCACTACCCACCTGGGTCAACCAAAATCACTCACCATGGGGCAACAAAGTCACTAACACCTGGCTGCAACACAAGTCACTAACCACCTGGGGGCAAAACCCAAACACTACACCCCGTGGCTGCAAAACAAGTCACTACACCACCGGGTGCAAACAAATACTACCCCCCTGGCTCAACACAATCCTACAACCGTGGGTGCAAAAAAGTCATACACCCGTGGCTGCAACACAGTCATACACCACCTGGCTGCAACACAAGTCATACACCACCCTGGGGGCAACAAAGTACTACACCCCCGGGCTGCAAAAACAAACACTACACCCCCCTTCTGGGGAAACAATCCTACACCACCGTGGCTGCAACACAAGTCCTACCCACCTGGCTCAAACACAAGTCACTACACCACCGGCTGCAACAAAAGTCCCCACACCACCGTGGCGCAACACAAGTCATAACACCTGGCGCAAACAAATCACCACACCTGGCTGCAACACAAGTCACTACACCCCCTGGCTGCAACACAAGTTACACACCACCGTGGCTGCAACACAAGTACTACACCCCCTGGTGCAAAACCCCAAAAACCACCTGGGTGCCACAAGTCACTACACCCCTGGCTGCAACACAAGTCACTCACCCCTGGGGGGCAACCAAGTCACTCCCCCCTGGTGCAAAACAAGTTACTACACCATGGCTGCAACACAAGTCACTACACCCCTGGCTGCAACCAAGTACTACCCACCTGGGGTCAAAAACCCAAATCACTACACCAACTGGCGCAACCAATCATCACCCCCATGGCTGAAAAACAAGTCACACACCCCTGGTGCAACACAATATACCCCACCTGGTGCAACAAGTCCTCACCACCATGGGGCAACACAATACTACACCCCCCTGGCTGCAACCAAGTCACTACACCACCTGGCTGCAACCAAGTTTATACACCCCAGGGTGCAACCAAGTCACTACACCATGGCTGCAAAAACAAGTACTAACCATGGCTGCAACACAAGACTCACCACCAGGCTGCAAACAAGCCTACCCACCTTTGGGTGCAACAAAAAACCCCCCCAAATACAAACCCCTGGCTGCCAACAAATTATTTTCCCCTTTTGGTGAAATCCTTTTTAACCCTTTCGAACACAAGTCACTACAACGGGGGGGGGAAAAAAGGAAAAAAGGTGAAAAAAAAGCAAACCTGGGTGCCACCCCAAGTTTAAACACCATCTGAAAAAGTCATACAAATGGGCAAAAAGTACTACACCCCCAAAGGCTTTTCAAAATTAACCCCAAATGGCGCAAACACAAGTCCTACACACCTGGCTGACACCAAAGTTACTACAACCTGGCCTGCAAACAAATATACACCACCAAGGCGGAAAAAAGTAACACACCCTGGCTGAAAACCGTACTACAACCCTGGGGTCAAAAACAAGAAAACCCACTGGCGAACAAGAATACCCCCAGGCTGCAAACAAATACTAAAAAGGTGAACAAAGTTTTAAAACCTGGGCAAACAAGTATACCCCCACCCGGCTGCAACACAAGTACTACAACCATGGGCAAAAAGTATCCCACCCTGGCTGCAACCCAAAGTAAATTTCACCACCTGGGCAAACAAAGTTTTCCACCCACCATGGCTGAACCCGTACTCAACCATGGGCAACCACAAGTCTAACCACCATGGCTGCAAACAGTTCTACAACCCATGGGCAACACAAGTATACCCACTGGCGAAACAAGTCTACCCACCTGGCGCAAACAGGATACACACAGGCGCAAACAAATTTCCACCCCATGGCTGCAAACACAGTTATACACCCCGTGCCCGTATTTCTGTACAAATAGGGGTTTTTGCTAGGGGGACAAATAGGGAGACGTAAAGGATAAAAAAAGGGGATCTACATAAAAATGGATCGGATATATAGACAGAAACGTAGACCAGCTGAGAGATTTTAGAGCCGACTAACAACCAGTGAAGAAACAGTACCACGTGGAGCAGGTAGGACAGGGGGACAGTACCACGTGGAGCAGGTAGGACATGGGACAGTACCACGTGGAGCAGGTAGGACAGGGACAGTACCACGTGGAGCAGGTAGGACATGGGACAGTACCACGTGGAGCAGGTAGGACATGGGACAGTACCACGTGGAGCAGGTAGGACATGGGACAGTACCACGTGGAGCAGGTAGGACATGGGACAGTACCACGTGGAGCAGGTAGGACATGGGACAGTACCACGTGGAGCAGGTAGGACATGGGACAGTACCACGTGGAGCAGGTAGGACATGGGACAGTACCACGTGGAGCAGGTAGGACATGGGACAGTACCACGTGGAGCAGGTAGGACATGGGACAGTACCACGTGGAGCAGGTAGGAACATGGGACAGTACCACGTGGAGCAGGTAGGACATGGGACAGTACCACGTGGAGCAGGTAGGACATGGGACAGTACCACGTGGAGCAGGTAGGACATGGGACAGTACCACGTGGAGCAGGTAGGACATGGGACATTACCACTTGGAGCAGGTAGGACAAGGGACAGTACCACTTGGAACAGACAGGACATGGAGATACATAACCCCCCCCCATCTCCCATCTCTTACCAGAATCCCCCACCAATATCTCTCTACCACTTTACACTATTCCACGACACCACACGCCCATCATCCCTTCCTTCTCTATGATATCCTCAACCATAGCTACGATACACCTTCCTTCTCTCCGCCCTCACCCCAGCGCACACATCCTGCAACCACGCCCCCTGCACCAACCCAAATACGCGTATCAAGGATACACCTCTTTAGGACATCCGTAAACATGCTGTTCATCCAGGGATGTGAGATTATCCTCATGCACCTCCCACACTAGGATATAATCTACGCCATCACCTGCAAGCATCAGACACGAACCTGAAACATCAAAATTAGAGAAATAAAAAAAATTCTGAAGTCTTGTAACCCTTTTGTTGTCATTGTAGACGAGTGACGTGGGAAAACGATGATTAACAAAACATTTAATATCGGATAAATAAAAGTAAAGGAAAAAGTTTTAGAATGAAAAAAAATCAAGAGGAGGAGTGGATATGTTGAGATAAAAATATAAATATCAGAAGCAAGAAATGGAGAAAAAAGCAAAACAAAAAATAAAAATAGAAGAGTATTTATAAGAGTTTAAAAAAATGCATATATTGTGATACACCAGGAAGTTATTAGACCAGGAAGTTATTAGACCAGGAAGTTATTAGACCAGGAAGTTATTAGACCAGGAAGTTATTAGACCAGGAAGTTATTAGACCAGGAAGTTATTAGACCAGGAGTTATTAGACCAGGAAGTTATTAGACCAGGAGTTATTAGACCAGGAAGTTATTAGACCAGGAAGTTATTAGACCAGGAAGTTATTAGACCAGGAAGTATTAGACCAGGAAGTTATTAGACCAAGAAGTTATTAGACCAGGAAGTTATTAGTCCAGGAAGTTATTAGACCAAGAAGTTATTAGACCAGGAAGTTATTAGACAGGAAGTTATTAGACCAGGAAGTTATTAGACAGGAAGTTATTAGACCAGGAAGTTATTAGACCAGGAAGTTATTAGACAGGAAGTTATTAGACCAGGAAGTTATTAGACCAGGAAGTTATTAGACCAGGAAGTTATTAGACCAGGAAGTATATTAGACCAGGAAGTTATTAGACCAGGAAGTTATTAGACCAGGAAGTTATTAGACCAGGAAGTTATTAGACCAGGAAGTTATTAGACCAGGAAGTTATTAGACCAGGAAGTTATTAGACCAGGAAGTTATTAGACCAGGAAGTTATTAGACCAGGAAGTTATTAGACCAGGAAGTTATTAGACCAGGAAGTTATTAGACCAGGAAGTTATTAGACCAGGAAGTTATTAGACCAGGAAGTTATTAGACCAGGAAGTTATTAGACCAGGAAGTTATTAGACAGGAAGTTATTAGACCAGGAAGTTATTAGACCAGGAAGTTATTAGACCAGGAAGTTATTAGACCAGGAAGTTATTAGACCAGGAAGTTAGACCAGGAAGTTATTAGACCAGGAAGTTATTAGTCCAGGAAGTTATTAGACCAGGAAGTTATTAGACCAGGAAGTTATTAGACCAGAAAGTTATTAGACCAGGAAGTTATTAGACCAGAGAAAGCAAAATGTAGTTGTATACTTGAGGAGGTACTGAAAGTAAGAGTTTGAAGCGGAATATCTAGCAGCAAAGTAAGGAATAGACAAAAGAATATTACACGACTGGGTCATACGGCACAAGGCTCAGTAGCTCTAAAATATTGATAAACAATACAGAGGGGTAGGTGAGTGAAACGCGCGCGCGTATCAGTGGGGTATCTTTAATGCTGAAACGTTTCGCCTGCTCAACAGACTTCTTCGGTCGAAATACAATATCTGCCTCTCCACTACTTCTTTTGTCTCGTGTTTAGGCCGTATTTCCACTGAAGAATCCCCGTTGAGCAGACGAAAAGTTTTGGCAATGAATGTACAAAATTTGCACATGTCTCACCGACGTATCTCAACAACAATAATAATGACAACCACAACAACAATAATAACTAAGAACCATGACAACAACAACAAAAGCCACACACTTAATATCCACCAACCACCACGAGAAACGACCCGCAACAACTACAATAATGACTAATAACAAGCACAACGTATCGACTCTTCAACATTGTGTATACAAAAGACCAGTAGCGAGGCCTGGTCACAGACCGAGCCGCGGGGGCGTTGACTCCCGAAAACCTCTCCAGGTATAGCGTATACCGACGATATACTGACTACTCGCAGGTGACTATTATTTCACCTCAGACCTCATATCTTGCTTTCTGTGTGAGCTGATGGTCTCTGGTGGATGGAACGTCTTCAGGATAAAATGCCATAACCCGTATTCTGTTTTATTTACACACTGGTCTGACAGAAACCAGATATGAGGGAATTCATATCTAGCAGTTACTATGCTCTTAGGAAACACGATTGTTTAAAAGGTTAAGTGGACCAAGACTCTTGCACTCTTGACAGGAGGCATGCCAGTGGACCAAGACTCTTGCACTCTTGACAGGAGGCATGCCAGTGGACCAAGACTCTTGCATTCTTGACAGGAGGTATGCCAGTGGACCAAGACTCTTGTACTCTTGACAGGAGGCATGCCAGTGGACCAAGACTCTTGCACTCTTGACAGGGAGGCATGCCAGTGGACCAAGACTCTTGCACTCTTGACAGGAGGCATGCCAGTGGACCAAGACTCTTGCACTCTTGACAGGAGGCATGCCAGTGGACCAAGACTCTTGCACTCTTGACAGGAGGCATGCCAGTGGACCAAGACTCTTGTACTCTTGACAGGAGGCATGCCAGTGGACCAAGACTCTTGCACTCTTGACAGGAGGCATGCCAGTGGACCAAGACTCTTGCACTCTTGACAGGAGGCATGCCAGTGGACCAAGACTCTTGCACTCTTGACAGGAGGCATGCCAGTGGACCAAGACTCTTGTACTCTTGACAGGAGGCATGCCAGTGGACCAAGACTCTTGCACTCTTGACAGGAGGCATGCCAGTGGACCAAGACTCTTGTACTCTTGACAGGAGGCATGCCAGTGGACCAAGACTCTTGCACTCTTGACAGGAGGCATGCCAGTGGACCAAGACTCTTGTACTCTTGACAGGAGGCATGCCAGTGGACCAAGACTCTTGCACTCTTGACAGGAGGCATGCCAGTGGGACCAAGACTCTTGTACTCTTGACAGGAGGCATGCCAGTGGACCAAGACTTTGCACTCTTGACAGGAAGGCATGCCAGTGGAAACCAAGACTTTGCACTCTTGACAGGAGGCATGTCAGTGGACCAAGACTCTTGCAACTCTTGACAGGAGGCATGTCAGTGGACCAAGACTCTTGCACTCTTGACAGGAGGCATGTCAGTGGACCAAGACTCTTGCACTCTTGACAGGAGGCATGTCAGTGGACCAAGACTCTTGCACTCTTGACAGGAGGCATGCCAGTGGACCAAGACTCTTGCACTCTTGACAGGAGGCATGCCAGTGGACCAAGACTCTTGCACTCTTGACAGGAGGCATGCCAGTGGACCAAGACTCTTGCACTCTTGACAGGAGGCATGTCAGTGGACCAAGACTCTTGCACTCTTGACAGGAATGCTACATACATTCAGTTTCTTCTTAATAATTTTTAATCCAATAATATGTCCTTTCTAACCTGGGAAATCTGGTGTAAGATCTGGCTGTAGGGAAGACAAACCCAGAATCGCAAGAACATGTATGTAGAAAAGTGTGGGTATGTGTGTTTGCATGTATGTGTTTGTGCATTGTATGTGTGTATATACATATATTTGTCGTGCCGAATAGGTAAAACTGGTCAATTAGCAAGAACTCATTTAAAATTAAGTCTTTTCTAAAAAAAAATTTTATACGTTTAGAGATACATATTTTTTCATTTATGTTAATGTAAGAAATAATACTTTTGTACCAAAAAAAATTAGAAAACTTACCTAACCTTATTATAACAAGCGCAATTTATTTTAACTTAATCCAACTAAATATATTTTAGATAATTTTATAATAATTTAATAATAAAGAAACACAATGAAATATATCTTTTTTCGTTAGGATCAGAATGATTTTTGCGAAATTATTGCATACACAAATTTTCGCTTGTCTTAGTCGGCAAGAAGAGCGTTGCTATTTAAGCCAAAATCGCAAGTTTTACTTATTCGGCACGACATATATATATATATATATTTTATATATATAATATATATATATATATTATATATATATATATATATATATAATATTTATATATATATATATAAGTTTAATAATGTGTAAGTAAAGATTAAAGTTGAATAACGGTGAGGTTACTCTTGCACAGGTAACTGGCACACGTCGCCTTACCACAGAGTTGAACCTTAATTAATTAACGCAGTGGTAACTAATATTGTTGTTTTAATATTTAATCCAATTAAGTTTAGCCAATCAAATTATTAATTACCACCGATTAATTTGATAAAACACTGTGTGAAGCGTCACTGATACTTTGTAACTACTGGGTTTTACACAGTGGGCGTACTTATATGCCGCGTGTGTCACAGTGGGCGTACTCATACGCCGCGTGTCACAGTGGGCGTACTCGTACGCCGCGTGTCAGTGGGCGTACTCATACGCCGCGTGTCACAGTGGGCGTACTCATACGCCGCGTGTCACAGTGGGCGTACTCATACGCCGCGTGTCACAGTGGGCGTACTTGTACGCTGTGTCACACATATACGCCCATTACGCTGTGTTACATAACCATAGCCAGAAGAAGCTGTTTTGTTTTTTGGAGGGACAACGTTTCGCTCTCTGTAGAGCTTTATGGTAATGCTAAAGCTCTGTATAGAGTGAAATTTCGTTTGTAAAGTCTTCATACTTAAACCTGTACATTTTGTTAAGTTTTTTATAACTAACATATACAGTTACACTGTTAAACTGGATTTAAATTATGCACATGAAGTGTGTTTATCTTTTATTGGTGATAAGTGAAGAATTGGAGGGGTTGATACGTATGTGTTTTGTAGTTAGGAACTGCTGTAGGAGCCGCAGATACAGAGTGATATGTAGGAACTGCTGCGAGATGCCTACATGTTGTGGTAGGTAGGATCCGCTGTGGGTTGCCAGGTTTTATGTGAGAATTTCTGTTGTAGGTGGAGCTGAAGGGTTACAGTAAAGGCGTGGTTTTTCCGGTGTGTGGGTCAGCCAAACTGTCCAGGGGCAGCGACGGTCCCGCTGTGGCGGTCCATGGAACCTGTCCGCGGGTGGAGACGTATTCGTTCCAGGGAACCGGTCAACAAGAGGTGGTGGTTCCGCTCAGGAGGGAGTGTGTCCGCGAAAACCAGTTTCAAGTGTTGAGACTGTTCACCGCCGCTGATCTACCGCTACCGCGGGTGCCGCCACCTGCCGCCCGGCGCTCAATGCCGCCACCGTCTGCCGCTAGAGAGTTAATACGCTGTAATCCAGGATGAGTCCGATTATCGGACGGTGGGTGGAGGTGGAGGGTGATAATCTGTGATAAGCGGGAGTGAGTGTCGCTGTGGACGACGCTAATACTGTTCATGTTTGTGTTGATGATCCCCGTGAGTCGTACAGTGTCTTATAGCCCCTCGCTCACCCTGCCATCCTCTCCTCTCCTCTCTCTCTCTCTCTCTCTCTCTCTCTCTCTCTCTCTCTCTCTCTCTCTCTCTCTCTCTCCCTCCCTCTCTCCCACTCCTCTCTCTCTCCTCTCTCCATCACCTGTTTGTGCACATGTTGCTGCTGATTCGTATCCCGTTGTTATCCTCTCTGTTCTTGATGGATGTTGCTGATATTTATGGATTTATGGGAAGTGTAAATGGAGGACTCTCGGTCTCTTGCTACGGCATTGCGGTGTTGGTGGTCTGGGTGGTGGTGGTGGTTTTCGTACTTTTGGTAGTGGAGTAGCGGTGTTAGAGATGGTGCTGGTGGTGGTGTTAGTGATATTGGTGTTCGTGGTGTTGACGGTGGTAGTGGTGGTCTGTATTGAGTCACGCCCCTGACATCTCCTGAGAGAAGGATCATTGATTTGCAAGCAGTGTGGTGTTAAGGCGTGTGTGTGTGTGTGTCTGTAATTACCTATTTGCAGCTGCAGGAGTTGTATCACTTACTGCTTCCTCTTGTACTTCATTCCCTTGACTAGCCACTTTTGTGAAGAAACATTTCCTGTATACCTTTTACTTTACCTTCCTTTAGTTTACAACCATTACTTCTTGTCCCTGTTACAGGTACTAAGTCTTCTATATTCATTCCATAATTTTATATTTGGTTAAAAAAAATTTTCACCATAATTCGTATTTTTTTTCTCTGGGCGTTTTCGAAATTATCCATATGTTTTTGTAGGTGTAAGTACTGCTGCTGCATATTCCAATTTCTGGCCTAAACAATGTTATAGAATTTTTTTTAATATTTCTCCGTCCATGTATTTGAAGGCAGTGTAGTCTGAGTTAAACACTGGCTTATACATGATCTACTGGTGACACGTTTTATTTATGTCTCACAGATCCCTCACTCTGATACTTGCAGTACTTCGTTACCCAAAGAACAAAAAGAGACAGTGCTGTGACGAGGACAATACACAACCTGAACAAAGGACTCCTAGTTACGACAGCGTTTCGGTCCGACTTGGATCCGAACCGAATCGTCGTCATAAGATTCATTCTCTCATGTGAGGGTTATTTGGGTATTTTATCACACAAATATCCACATTAAATGTCATCATCCATCTATCACTCAGTTTATCCAAGTCATCCTTTACTGATTTACGTTTTTTTTTTTTAGATTTATTTGACCCTAAGATTTGTACATCATCCGCAAACATATTCATATATTTTTATAGTCCTTCTACTAAGGCATTGATGGAATTTAAGAAGCACGTAAGTTCCCCCGTCTTCTAATAACATGTTCATTTTTCCACTATAATCTACCTTGTCCATAATTACTATCACATTTGCTTTGCTTTCGTAAGGTGAAGTCCAGGATCTTTACTTAATTTATGGTATAAACAACAAATTTTTGATGACAATTGTGTTGCAGAGGTCAAAGCTCAGACCTCTGCAACACAATTCTCATCAAAGATTTGTAAAGTTATACCATGAATTAAGTAAACATCCTGGACTTCACCTTACGAAAGCAAAGCAAATGTGATAGTAATTATGGACAAGGTAGATTATAGTGGAAAAATGAACATGTTATTAGAAGACTGAGGAACTTAGGTGCCTCTTAACAGACTTAATATACATGAATACGCAGACCCCCAAATCGAGTTGTTTATTAGTAAGTCTTTGTTCTTCAAGTATTAGCCACTTTAATATTTTATTTTTTTCTATTAAGTTTACAGCACAAGCCAGCGGAGCTGCCTATGACGAGTCTTGCTTGTTTTCTTTTTCAAAATATTGTCTGTGTGCGCCATCTACCATCTGTGTGTCAGTGTGTCCTATCGTAGTGAAATGTGAAAAGCCAAAGTGGATTCCATAACTCTTCTTCACATTCTTTTCCAACTGGTGGTGATATCCCGTCTGGTCTTAATGCTAGATGGTCATATCTTGCGGAGGCAGTTTCTCTGCTTCCTCTTTAGTTATTTCTAAATATCCTCTGTTCTAGTGAATCGTTGCAGGTTATTATGGCAGCTGCTGCAACATGTCACGTAAGTGGCTTTTTAAAACCATTATATATATATATATATATATATATAAGTAGTCGATTTTTCCACTGGGGGCACCCTTCCGGTTTAGGGCCTTCCACTGGGCGCACCCTTCCGGTTTAGGCCTTCCACTGGGCGCACCCTTCCGGTTTAGGCGTTCCACTGAGCGCACCCTTCCGGTCTAGGACCAGCAGCTGGAGGGTCACCTTTTCACACCTAGGTGTTACTTCCGGTTTTGACCATGACCTCGCCCTCGAGACTACCTCACCCTTGACCCCCCCCCAACCAATACCCCCCCTCCCCACGACCCCCCCGCCTCGCGACCCCCAGCACGCGCCGCGCGCCCGGCCCCCCCCCGC
>NW_026509327.1:0-14057 GCF_026875155.1 Cherax quadricarinatus
ACCCGGGCCTTCGGGGCGAGTGTTAAGTCACTGCTGCTTCAGGTGAAGGTCAGGGGAGTACTTAAGCCAGGCCTTGCAGCGAGCTTTACTCACTGCTGCTTCATGGTGAAGGCAGGAGAGTACATTAAGCCAGGCCTTGCAGCGAGCTGTTACAGCCCACTGCTGCTTCACGTGAAGGTCAGGGAGAGTACATTAAGCCAGGCCTTGCAGCGAGCTGTTACAGTCACTGCTGCTTCACGGTGAAGGTCAGGGAGAGTACATTAAGCCAGGCCTTGCAGCGAGCTGTTACAGTCACTGCTGCTTCAGGTAAAAGGTCAGGGAGAGTACATAAGCCAGGCCTTGCAGCGAGCTGTTACAGTCACTGCTGCTTCATGGTGAAGGTCAGGGGAACCCATCTCTGCCTTAATATTAAACAATGATGGAGTTTGACATGAGCGAGAGGGAGGAGAGGAGAGGGAGAAAAAGGGAGAGGGGACAGAGAGAGAGGGGGGAAAGGGAGAGGGAAAGAGTGGGGTATGAAGGAAGAAATGCAGAAGATAGAGGAATAGATAGGAAAGTAAAAGAGGGAAAGGATATAGTGGTGATAAAAAGTGAACAGAGAGAGAGAGAAAGGAAAGACTGAAAGACATAAGATGAAAGAAAAAAAAGAAAAAATGTACTCAGTCCTTTACGACTCTTCACTGTGATTTAAGAGAAGTGAAGACGCAGGGTAGAGAGTCCTCCTATAATCACTATTTTCAAGGTAACAGCTGTCCTACCATTGATCTCTCCGTAGTGGCGCCTCCTGACCCGTGTGCTGACCTGACTCGCCTACCTGTGTCTGCGGGGGGTCGATACACTGCTTCTTGGTTGGTCCCACCAAACATCCATCTTTTTGTCAAAACAGTGAATGTGGGGAAAAATTTCCCTCTTAAGTAACTTATTTCACTGTTTTAAATCACCACGAGTCTAGATAAATACTTTCAAGAATAATTAAATAATGATAATAATAATTTTTTTTTCTATAGTACATGATACAACTTAGACCATATTATTTAATCAAAAAGAAGCGCTAAGCCACAAGGTTTTACAGCGCACTCAGACCACAGTAGACATCAATGACATACTAGTATATAGAAAGTCCCTGGTTATGCAGAGCATTTCGGGCAACTTAGGTTAATCTTGTCCCCCAGAATGCGACCCTTACACCAGTCCACTAACACTCAGAGAACAGGGACAAACAATGTGCAAGGAAACACGCCCAATGTTTTAGTCCCTTAGCCCTCCAGGGCCCGAGGGACTGACCATCTCAGATACTTTTTCTCTAAGGTTGATGGGCTGATTACATCATCTTTATTTCATTTCTACGCTCCCTTCGTATTTAACTGAAGAAGCCTACTGGTAGGCGAAGAGTTTCTTCAATGAAGATACCCAACTGTTGTACATGTGTCTTAATCTTCAACTTGTCGATATTTTATACCATTTTCAACAATATAGTACATAAATTATTATTATAATCAAGGGGAAACGCTAAACAATATGCTACATAAGAATTGAGGAACACTGCAGAAGGCCTACTGGCCCATACAAGGCAAGTCCTTATCAAAATCACCCCTGCCCAAAGGGGTTTTAAAAGGGTATATTCATGTTAAAATATGGAGTATTTTTATAATCACGGGAGCGCTAAACCCGTAGGATTATACAGCGCATGTGGGGGATAAGGGGGGCATTCAGGCTCAATTCAGGGAACTGGAGCACTGTGGCATGCAAAGAGTACGTAACCTTTATTCGGCGCATGTACACACCCTCATTGAAAGGCTATCTTCCCCAGCCAACGAACCAGTACTAGGGGTTGATGATGGGGCCCCATCGTTCAATCATACCCAGGTTCCAGCCAATGAGAAGATGGTTTTGGCAATCACAGAGGTGATGTGGGTACCACTCACCTGTCTGCCTTTGTCATTCCCATTCTAGAGCTGGTTGAAGCTCAGTCTGCTCTCTAGTGGCTTCTATTCTGCCTTGCTTACCGTGGAGTGCACTAATACCTATTGTTATACATAGTGTACATACTTCTGTTCTAAATTGGTGAAGGATAATATAAGTCAAAAGTTTTTCTGCTCTGTTTATTTTCTCCCTTTACACCAGGATAACAGGCCTTTTGGACTCCTGGGTTGTAATAAGCACAGATCCAATTCCCTAGATCAAGAGCCCCTCACCAGCATACAATATATAAGGTTTGAGGGATACTTCCAAATACATATACGTGTTTGTCAAAAATTACCTAACGAATATCTCGTCCAGTTGCTCAGCTCTGGGGTGCGTACCCAGGATACAACAGGCATTACCCCTCTGAACCGCAACAATGGGGCCTGGAGCAAAAAGCTAGCTGCCCTTATGAGTATTTTGCCTAACTCCTTAAGAAATCTGGATACCTGTTTTCCCATGGGCCGAGGGTCTCTGAGCCCATGGGAATAAAAATGCAAGGATGGGCAAGTTCACCATATTTGTAGATTTTTGAGACTCCCTGAAGCTGGCAGCTGCCTCTTCTTCCTTCCTGGTGTATTGGAGACAGGTATCAGGACATTGTGGATGCACATGTGTAAGTCCCACACCACCTACTGCCGTCTTCCAGGATTGCAAAATAATTCTATCTGAACGCCATCTGGACTATCTGCATAGTTCCAGCAGTTCACTTGTTTACCACCCTCTTCGTGCTTTGCAATCTTCACCTGGGATCTATAGCAAAAAACTGCCCCCGAATTGGCCCCTTTGCCAACTGAAATACACCATTTTCACGAGGATAAGGATGGCAGGTAAAGGTAACACCGTTTGCGTAGTCTGCAGTATAGTGTGTCCAGGGGAACTGGGGACCACCAAAAAAATCCTCCCAGGATTTTTCACTCCCAGAAGCAAACCCCTTCCATTCCCAACACACCTAACATGTTGGAATTTGTCCCACTACCCCCACCCGTGTGACGTGTTGTTGGGGGAAAGCGGGTTTGGGGTTGTGGAGCCCGTTAGATATCCAGGAGTCGGGCTCATCAAGAATTTTTGGTGACGACCCCAACCTGTCGTAAGGTTTCGGGAAAATCCTGCGCGGGGGTCACTGGTTTCCCACATGAAGCCCGGGGAAACAATAGTGCATCTGGATGCCTTCGATACCAATACCTTAGTCTACCTGAAGTGTATCGAGTAAGAATGATACTGTTTACTACAAGTCAGAGACAGTTTTCACTAGAAAGGGGGTTGTTATAAAGTCACATCTTAGTACTTATTACTAGTTAAATATTTACATAGTTAACTTCTCACTTTTGAAATTTACAAGAAGTGATGGGCGTCAAACTGGTATCTTGTTCCATCCCCCTCAAGGTGTCCAGTTTATTCTCGAAATTGGCCCCGTTTCCAAAAGGGGTTTCCACAAACGCTATTTGTGGGGGTAAGGGTTTACAACCCGTAGGGGAATCCGCTTATCGTCATTTGTTGACTGGTTGGATGATTTTTACTTTGGATGGTTTAAAGGATGATTCTGTAGCCTGTCCCCCGGGAATCACTAACAAAACTGATAGAAAGTTCCTTTGTGCCTGGCAGCGGCTGTCATCCAGGAAACCCAAAGTTTAAATTACCCGGGAAACTGAATGTGATTTTCCCCCCAAAGGGGAACGATTTCCCTTTGGGGTATCTAGCTGAAACAAAAGTACTAGGAAAATGGAATTCAGTTGTCAACACACTCCTTTTCCCGGAGATTAATACATTCTTTAAAACTAATTAATTAGGGCAGTCCTCAGGCAGTTGTTATATACCCTTTCTTCATGCCGCTCCTGGGTTCCTTGAGGGCCACAAAACCAAGTTGGTTTACTGACGCATCCTGGCCGCCCCGGCCCAAAATTAGGACAGGGCTAAGAAACGAGGCGCCGAAGTGTTCTCAGGGTAATGGCCAAAGCAGTGCACCCAAAAGGGTTTTTGTTTGCAGAATCAGACCCAAGGGAAATTTTTTAAGAGCCATGGACTCTACGCGTGCCTGCAGTCAGCGATCGGTTAAACCTTTCTTAAAAACCCCCCGCATAACCTCGGGAATACTACGTAGTAAAAATCCGATTCTTGCATAAATGTGGTTCCCAGTGGTGTTGAACTGCTTTAGTCCTTTTCCCCCAGCAATGCTTTTTTTCAGTGTCTTGCAATTATATATATATAAATATATATATATAATATAAATTTTTATATATATATATATATAATAATATAAAATAAAGAGGGTTTTTTTGGCAAGGGGCTGGATTCCCCGCAGGTGCATGAGGTGTTCGAAGGAGTGAATAAGACGAAGGAAATTTGGGGCCCGTGAGGGAAAAGTTTTAAAAGATAAGGGGATCGACAAGTATTTTGTAACAATATTTGCTGCCGGCTACTTGTTAAGGTAGGGAAGTCTTTCTCCCGCTACCCCCCCTTTTTTTCCCCCCCCCCAAGTGATAGTTTGATTGCCGGGTACTTTTAAGGGAGGGGGAAATCGCTCCTGTATCCCCCCCTTCCCCCCCCCCCCGAAAAGGTGATGTGGGGGGCCCCTCCAAAAAGTAATCACTCGACTCACAGCTCCCACACTACTGTAAGTACATGCCCCGCTCATATTCTAGTGGACTTATTGGTTGAAAGCTTCTCTTTTGACCAACAATAAACCTAGTCCTTTCAGCCTTGATATCTCTTAAATATTTTAATAATCACACGTCTTTAGGTATTGTACTTATCATTGGAGAGTGATTTCTTAAGCAGTGGGTAACCTGTCTCTTTCCAGCTTGGAATGACAGATTGGGTCACCTGCCAACCAACGAGAAGAATTGAAGGAGACGGACTAACGTCCTGAGATGTCCCATGTTGAATCTACCTACCTGTTATGTATGCCAACGCAGGACCTAACCCCTCATCATAGCAGTGGTAATGAACCTGCTTTCCTGTCATCTGGATTAATTATTCATGGCTATAGACTCTGTGAAGAACGAGCCAGTGGGTTGTTACCAACACCTGCGACCCCCCCCCCCACATCAGCAACGGCTATGATTTCAACAACACGCCAGTGTCACCAACACCAGACGCCCCAGTATCACTATATATATTAGCGTTGAGTTCAAATGTCATTTTATCATTTCATTTTTCATTTTTCTTTCAAATAGGATATACCTTTCATGTTTCACTGTTTTATGTTTGCTTTAATAAATAATAGTGTTTATCTTTGTGAATTATTATTTCTTTTCTATTCATTAATTTTCCTGAGGAGGAGCCAGCCTTGGTTAATACTGTCTGAAGTTGTTACAGGGCTGAGTAAGCCTTCACAAGTGCGACCTTGCCAGGATCAACTCGACTGAATCAAGATTCAACTCCATCTCGAATCTACCATTGGAACTTCAATGCCACATACAACAGACGGTTACACTAGCCATGAGTAATCATTCTCTATGGTAGGACTACGGTGCAGGTATTTAAAAGATTTGGGTGATTGTTAGTCTCAATTTATTGTAAGTCAAGTCAGGCAGGATATAATAGTTAATTCTGCCACCTTTCTTTGAGCTTGAAAACACTTTGGAAGATTAGACTCTAGGGACCCGAGATTTTCCAGTGACAATTTGTTTCATTGAGCTCTTTATTATATCAAGGGAACTGTCGTAGGACACTCTTGATTTGTTGGTGAGAAGATTGATGGTCAAGGGACCCCATTCTACTTACTGTTCGCTCGGAGCCGGCATAGAACCCTTCGTTTTCATTAATACATATGTTTAATTGAAGCAGGGATCGAGCCCTCTGGTTTTTTTACAGTTTGAGCAAGCAGGAATTGAACCCTCCATTTCTTTGAGACCCGTTTCATTTTCCCCCTGGTAGTTTAAGTTCTTGCAAGTATGGAGGAATACCAGTTTTGGATGAATGCTGGAAGTTAGGAATAACAGGGAAAAATTTAGAATCTTTCATTAGTGCTAAGATCCAGGAAAGACTTGAAAGAGAGAGAATTGGGAGAGAAGAGAGACGAAAGGGAAAGACAGGAGGAAAAGGAGAGAAGAGAGAAAATCGAAAGAGAAGAGAAAAAGGAGAGAGAATTGAAAGAGAAAACCAAGATAGACAGTTAGAAAGAGAGAGAGAAGACAAAAAGGAGCATGATAGACTTGATCGTGAGGAGAGAGCTAGAGAACGTGAGGAGAGAGCTAGAGAATGTGAGGAAAGAGCTAGAGAACATGAATTAAGAGAGACAGAAAAAGATCGCGAGCTTGAAAAAGCTCGCCTTGAATTAGAGAATAAAAAGTTAACTTTTTACACAACAACAATTAGAGGAAGGAGTAATTGAACATCATGCAGCTAGTGCACATATTCCAACACCTAGTTTACCCCCCTTCACAGAGGGTGAAGACATTACTTCATACATTATCAGGTTTGAAAAATACCGCTACCCTCTGTGAATGGCCTGCTGACACCTGGGCTACCAGGTTAGGAATGTTATTTTCTGGTACAGCTTTGAATATCTATGCAACTTTGTCACAGGATATCATAAGTAATTATAACCTACTGAAGAAGGCAATCCTTAAACATATCAAAAAACCACAATTCTTATAGGAAAGATTTCAGGTAATGCCACCTTACAGCATGGCCAAAACTTTCAGCAGTTACAGGTAACACTCGTTTGTTCGACTTTTGGATAGAGTTCAGGAATTGATCACAGTTATGAATCTCTTAGAGACTTCATGGTTGAGTGGACCATTCCTGACAGCTTCTTCCCCACCAGATAAGAACATTCATTAGAGAACGTAACCTGATTAAAGCTGATGAAGTTGCTGAGGCCGCTGACTTGTATGCTGAGGCTCACAATTCCTATAAAGACCTAAAGGGATCTAACCTTAAGGGCAATGGTTTCACATGAACCAAAGATAAGAAGCCTACAGTAGAAAAAAAGTCACCAGCTATTATACCAACATATCATCGGTGTGGTGGTATCGGACATAAACGTCCAGATTGTCTTCCAAGAAAATAGAGAAAGTTGTAGATGTTTTGTTGACGGTAAATGACCAAGCACCCTTCTGTTCAGGAGCAGTTAATGGTATAAAAGTCTCAGACATATTACTGACACTGGATGTACTTGCATCGTGCATCATAATTTCAGACAAATGTTCCCATACTTTAAAACCTCATCGTGTGTCCTCTATTTTTTCAGATTACTTGGGTCGGGAAAATACTTTCCCTACAATACGTTGTTACTTGAAAACTAAATGGTTCACCGTTGGACTAATGCGGTACTAGCCCCAATTAACTTGTTCTATAATAGTGGGTAACATTAAAGGTGTCCGTTCTTCCTTCAGAGGCGGTCTTTATTCGTCCCTACCCATGGATCTAAAAAACAGTTTCCAGCTCTTCTTCCTTGCAATTAAATAATCCCCTTAACAATTCGCGCACCGAAGCTCATTGTCTCGTACATGTTCATAATAGGGTTGGAAACAGATGAACTACTGCTCTCGATGAGGATGTAGCAGGATCACCTGTCCACTCTCGGTAAAGTAAGGTATTCTCCTGCACTCTCAATTCTGACTATGACTCGTACCCCTAACCCGGCTTCACCAACCTAACTCTTCCCACCATAAAGTCCTTTATTTCCCCAATTTTTTATGTCCAAGGATGACTTTTGACAATTACAGCGAGATTTGCCGTTCACTTCGGGATTGTCATAATCAAGCATTGTAACAACAAATTAATCCACGGGAGATACGTCTCATAATTTCGAATATATTAATGGTAATCTAATAGAAATCTGTATTTAAATCTCTTCTTCCAGCGATAGATTAGTCCCACCTTGTTGTTCTAACCATGTCGAGAGACTGTTCATCCAAATGCTTCATGATTAGCCAGTGACCAACACTTGGCTCATCGTAAGACTGGCATAAACGTCCAAGCACACTTATTTTTGGCCAAGCATGTATACAGTGTAACAAAGAATGTAAGTTCTTGCCAATAGTGACAAGGTGCTTACTGCACAAAATACACACAAAACTTCCTAGTTCCTGTATCTTTATTAAATCTAAAACTACCCTCCTGCAGAAACGAGATACTCCGACCATAGAAAAGGAAAGTTCGGCCCTTGTGTGGGATATCTCCCTCCGAACTTAAAACATTTTATTTACTGGAAAAGAATTTATTTTAGAAACGTTACATCGAATTATTTTCCTCTGACTGGTTAAGTACGTACAGTCAGCAGATTTTGCTGCCTTACGCGAACTTCCACATTAAACTTTTTCGTCGCCAGTCTCGTTTATAACTCCTTGACTATAAGTCTTGGTATGGGGAGATGTGAGGAAAAGTTCAACAGATAGTAGTATGAGCAAGTTTTTTGGAACAATATTTTGATTGCGCACTTTTTAAAGGAGAGGAAGCAGCTCCTGCTTCCCCCTTCCTCCCCCCCCCTAAAAAGGTCTGTGGAGCTCGGGTCAAACGTAATCACTCGACTCACACCCCCAGCACTACGTAAGACTCCCTGCTCATATTCTAGGGGGACTTTTTTTTTTGGTTGAAAGCTTCTTTTTTTAAATAAAAAAATAGCCCCCTTTCGCCTTGTTATTCTTAAAATTTTTTTAAATTACACGTTTCTGGGTATTTATTATCATGGGAGTGATGTTTGCAGTGGGTAACCTGCCCCTTTTCCAGCGGGGAATGACAGTTTTTGGGTCACCTGCCAACCAACGAGAAGAAAAAGGGAGACGGGGAAACTAAGTTGGATGTCCCATTTTAAAATTTCCTAGGGGAAAGATGCCAAACCCGGGACCTAAAACCCCACATAGCGTGGAATGAACCTTTTCCTGTCACTGGATTTTTTTATTCATGGCTATAGATCTGTAAAGAAGACCCATGGGTTGTTACCAACCCCTGCGCCCCCCCCCCCCCCACTCAGAAAACGTTTGATTTAAAACAACCGCCGTGCACCAACACCAGACGCCCCATATCACTATAATAAGCGTTGAGTTCAAATGTATTTTATCTTTCATTTTCTTTTTCTTTAAATGGGATTCCTTTCATTTTTCCTTTTTTTATGTTTGCTTTAAAAAATAATTGTTTAAATTTTGTGAATTATTTCTTTTTCTTTCTTTAAATTTTCCTGGGAGGAGCCAGCCTTGGTAATACTGTCTGAAGTTGTTACGGGCTGAGTAACCTTTACGGCCTGACGATGTGTTGGAGTGTGAGGGGGGTAATATTTATGAAGGATTTCAGGGAAACCATTTTTTTTTATTACCGGATTGAGTCCTGGAAAGGGGAAAGTAAAAGGGCTGCACTCTAAAGGGGGGGGTTTGGATATTAGCAGTTTGAAGGGATAGTTTTACTTTTTACGTTTTTGCTTTTTAAATTTTTTTTTGAACCTCTGCAAAAACAGTGATTAGTGTGGTGGGTAAGTGTGATTGATTAAAGTATTTTCTTTTTGGGGATTTCTTTCTTTTTCTGGGGCACCCTGCCTCGGGGGGGACGGCCCGACTTTTTTATATATATATAAAAATTATATATATATATATATATAAATTTTTATAATAATTTTCCCTTAAGGAGTGGGAAAAAGTTTATCAGGGTAATAGGGATCCCGGGCAGTATTTTTTGTTCCAGCGGCTAGCGCGGCTGTTCAAAGGTAAGCATCCAATTTGGGGACCGCCCGCTTGGGAGCGGAGAGTTTTGCCTTTTAAAAACGGGGATACACACGTAAAAAAAGTTTTAAAATTTTAATATATATATATATTATAATTTTTAAAATTTTAAAGCCCCCTTTTATATACAATGTATCTCTTAAAATCTGTGCCTTTTTGTAAAAAATATTCCCATGGGAAAAAAAAATAGTTTAAAAGATGGGGTGGGGGGGAAGGGAAAAATTAAAAGGTTCAGGAAAAAATCCAAATATTCTTCCTTTAAGCCTTTTTTTCCACTTCTCCCAGGCTAGGGGGCCCACAATTTACACCGAGGTACCCCCTATTTTATATATATAAAATTATTAATTTATATATAATAATTATATATATATAATATTTGGAAAAAAGTACGTAAAAAACAGGGGATTTCGAATATGCAAAACAACCCGTAAAAAAATTAAATTCCCAAAAAGTTTCGTGGTACTCACACACAACACACAACATATTATAAAAATTATATATAAAATATATATATATTATATTATAATATATCTTCATTTACTACATGACAAGTATACAGCCCGCTGACACAAAGAATACTACTTAAAGAAAGCCCCTTGTTATGCAAACATTTTGGGTAAAATTTGGGGGTTTTTTTCCCAGGGGTCCGCCCCACCAGTCGAAAAAAGGTACCCTTTTTAGGATGGTGAACATAGACAACCGGTGTAAAGAAAACCCCAGTGTTTCAACCCCCGCCGGGAAACGAACGCAGACCTCTTTGTTAAGCGAGAGTTTTGTGACAGGCCGGGGGAAGACCCTTCTGGGCATGAAATGAGAGCAAAAGAGCAAACACATTAGCACTGGGTGAAAAAATCACTCAAACAGGTGACGCCCCCGGTAAGGGGACCCTATTTACAATACACTGTGGAAGCCTACTGCTCAAAATTCCACCCCCCAAACAAAAATTTGTCCAGACTAAAGATAAATTGTTCTTTTTACAAATATTAGCAAATTCTGGGCTTAAAATTGTCAGAGTTAAGATTTTGACAGCGCTGTATAGTCTTGGGCTTAGCGTTCTTTTTTGATTTAATAAAATTAGTTCTGAATCAAATTTGAAACTGTGCATCATGCCAAAAATGAGATTCCCCCAAAAATTTCGTTTAAACACAGAAATTTTTTATTTGTTTCTTGTAATGTGAGAACTCACGAATGCGCTTTAATTCACAATTTTTTTCAGGGTTTTTTTTTGCTATTGGATAATTTTTTTATGTGTCTTTCCTACCCTCACACACAAAACACACACACACACACACACGAAAGGAGGAAAGGAAGGGGATGGGAAGACAGACGGGAGATCCCAGCCCCGGAAGAAGATCAGATACACCCTCCCTCACAATTCCCCTAGAAGCTCCCAATCAGGTAAACCCCCGTGCAACCAAACCTCAAAACCCAAAAACCCCCCACCCAATCCAAGCCCCCACCACTGCATTACAAACTCCACCCCCCCACAGAACCACCCATGTTCCCTTATCGGGTTCCATTTCCCCAAACCCCCAATATACCTCCCAAAAACCATCTTAAAAAAAGAAGTTGAAGGTGTGGTAACAAATGCAGTGGAATAACAAATAAAAGGGGAGTGACATAAAAGAAAAAGGAGACATCCCCCCAGACAAAAAACACTCACAAAACAAAATTTCACCAGAATATAAAAAGATTTCAATCTTTCCATGGAAATTCAAACCTCGGAAAGACAGGGGGGAGAGGGGGGGGAGGAGTTGATGCTCATTAAAACCATGGGGGTTTTGGGAAAAAGGAAAGAATGTATGGCATGGGCAAAAGGGTTTTCTTAGTAGGAACAATCCATTTTAAGGGACAAAAGTGATAATTGCAGTAATGTACACCCATACCCGGGACCCGGGGAGCCACATTGGGGACAATTTTATTTTTGGTGATTTAATCAAAAGGGAAATTTTAAGGGAAAAATTGGAGCCCCATGGTCGTCCCGAAACATGGAAGCCAAGATAAGGTGTGGTCTGAAAACCCTCTGCATCAACATGTTAGAGACACTCCAAAAGGAGAGGGAGGATGAACCAGAAAGACTGGACCTCGTATTCACCTTGAGTAGTTTGGGGGACATCGAGGTATCATGTATAAAAAGCCCCGGGAGCTGGATCATGTGGGTCTGTGTTTCGACACTATTTTAGCCCCAAGGGGAGGAGTAGCAGGAATGGGGGGGAAAACCAAACAAAAAAAGGGGGAAAAAAACCAGGCTGGGGAAACCCCTTCAAGACATTCAGTGGGGGAGGAAATGACGGGAAAACTACAAGAATGGACATGTGGGCAAAAAAAGAAAGGAGGCAGAGGGGGGTTTGGGTTCCCCAAGGGAAAAAAAAAAGGGGAAGAACAAAAACGAGTCCTTGGTTCACCAAAGGTGTGGGGAGGCAAAACTAGTGTACTAGAAATGGAAAAGGTACAGAAACAGGAAACCGGGAAAAAATAAAGAGTTTCCCGAAACCAGAAAACAAATAGCAAAGATAAAAAGGGGGGGCTCATGACAATTGAAAAGACATGCATCAAAAGTCAACACTGACCCGAACGTTGACAGCCACATCAGGAGGAAAACAAAAGTCAAGGAAACCCGGTAATCAGACTGGGAAGGTGTGGGGATTCCAAAAAAACCCGGAAAGGTTTTGTCGGAGTCAACACGAATTTAAAGAAGTATTTTTCGTGGAAACCCGTGGACTCCAGGGAAACAGAAAAAGGGGGGTACACCAGAAGTGTGGATGAGGTACTATAATAAAAGGGGAGGTGAAGAGCGCAGCGATTGACACCCCAAAGGCGGTGGGACCATAAACATCTCTCGTGGGGTTTTTAAAGTGGGGCTTGATATGTGGTGCCTTTTGCAAAAAAACTTCAACACTATTTGAAACTGGGAACCCTGAGGTATGGAAAAATGGCAAAATGCGTCCCAATTTTTTTTAAAAAGGGGGCAGCATGAGGGACAAACAAAGACCTGTATCCTAAAGGATAGTTTCAAGGTATGGAGTTTATCGGAGGAGGGGAGCACCTGGAAAGAAACAAGTGAAAAATGACAAAAAACCCCGGTTTCGGGAAGGAAAAACCTGTGCCCTAAACCTACCAGAGTTTTTTTGACAAGGGACAGAAGTAAGACAAGAGAGGGAGGGTGGATCGCTGCATTTTTTTTGGCTCCCCAAAAAGGCTTCGACACAGTTTTCCCCACAAGAGGTTACTGCAAAGCTAGAGGTCAGGGACACTAAAAAGGAAAGGCACTGGTGGATCAGAGAAAACCTGACGGGAGACAAAAACGAGTCAGGTACGTACGAGGTTTTCAGGGGGGGCCTGTGACAAGCGGGGTTCCACAGGGGTATCCAGACCTTGCTGTTCTTGGTATTGGGGACATAAAGGAAGGGATAGGCCCAAAAGTGTCCTTGTTTGGATGGTGAATTAATGGAAGAATAAATCGGATGAGGATCGGCGGGAAAACCAAAGGCCTGGAAGGCTACAAGCCTGGCCCAGAAAAAGGCCCTTGATTTAACCCTCCCAAAAATGCAAAGTCATGAAGTTGGGGGAAAAGGGCAAAGAAGACCAAGACACAATTTAAAAATTGATGGCCAAAAAACTGCAAAACCCCACCATGGAAAAAGATCTGGGGGGGAGTAAAACACCCAGCATATCTCCTAGGGGCACATCAATCAGTAACTGGCGCAACGGGGGCCCCGGCAAACCACGGTAGCGTTCCGATACTCAGTAAGGATTCGTTCAACCGTATACCTTTAGTCAGGCCCTACTGGGTATGCAGCCCATTTGGAATCCCAAAATAGTCAAGAAAGTCAAGAAAAATTTGAGAAAACAAGGGGTCACAATTTGGGAAATTGAAGCCAGATGAATCAAAGGGGGTTTTAGGAAGTATTTCTTCAGTCTAGAGTTGTCAGGGCCCTGGGTAGCCTGAAAGTGACTGTGGAGGCGGGAACCCTACATAGTTTTTTGGGGGAGGTATGATAAAATCATGGGGAGGGGGGGAGAGGACCAGTTGCAAAACAGCGAAAAGGCGGGGGCCGGAGCTAGAAACGACCCCCGCAACCACAAATAAGTGGTAAAAAAGGTGATACACCACAAAAACTCAAAACCCCAAAAATTTTCTTCTTTTCGTTTAGGGTGGGGTTTTTCACACCACACACACAACACACCAACACACACACAACACACACACACACACACACACCACAAATATTTATAGACCCGTATAAGCTTAAAAAGGGGGGGAAGGGGGTTGGGGACGTATGGTGGGGGAATGCAGGTGGGATTCCCCTTATCTCAAGTTCTTTCCCTCAACCCCCGTAAAAAAAACAAAAAAATGCTTATTCTCTTTTGGGGCTGGCCGTTTCTCTTTTTTAATTTCCCCTTTCCCTTTCCCTCAGTGAAATATTGTAAGGT
>NW_026509328.1:0-14957 GCF_026875155.1 Cherax quadricarinatus
TTTTGGTTGCTTTTAAACAAACTGTAATTTAACGATTACATATGTCATGCGTGACATTTAAAATATACATGTAATTGTCTGGAAACAGCTTTTGACATTAGAAATGTGTGTACTGTATTCTAATATGTTAAAACTACATTCTTTTATCATGCTTGAAAATAATCGATGTTTAGGGCAATTAGAAAATCTGTGAAATGTATGCCAGATACAGAAATTCACTTTAATTTCATCTTATGTTGCTGCTTATTGTCAAGTGCCATAAATTTTTTTCCTTTACCAGCTAAAAACTTGGATTTATCATTAATATAGCAGCTTATAAATTGTTTGTGTGTTTTATATTTAATAATTTACAGTTTCATGCCTAATTTACAACTGTTGACTGAAATAAAGATAATATTCAACTGATTGCTGATATTTTCTTGAATTTGTACTTAAAATGTACTCTTGTTCTAAGGATTTTTGCCATTTCTAACCATCATCCTCAGATCAAATCCAAATATCCACCCTAACCTCCCTCTCATTTTGGCCTCTTTAGTGTAACTTTTTCCACATTTATGAAATCCAGCTCCTACAAGGAAAAAAAAAATAGAACTCTGCCCTATTCTAAAGTATCTTCATTTTGTAGTGCTGTTGCTGTATGACCCTAGTGGGTTCAGCACTTTATAATTGTAATAATAATAGTTGTAGTGCTGTGATGGGCGAGTCACTCCACTTTAAGGTTGGATCATTTTAAAACATGTTGGGCAACGCTCCAGCGAGACATCTGGTATTCATCTAGCTGGACCTAGTGATTAAGTACCTCATCAAGGGGGAGTCCTTGATGTGGCAAAGAGGCTCTTGGTCTAAGGAATTAAACCCTTTGGTCTCCTACCTCAGACTGAATCAAAGTACCCCCCAATCCTTCCTTCCCTATCCCATCTTCCCCATCCCCCCTTTTTGTCCCCTTTTCCTCTTCCCTCCCATTATTATTATCAAAAAGAAGCGCTAAGCCACAAGGGCTATACAGCGCTGCAGGGCAGGAAGCAAGGGCATCAGGTGGCAAAAGGGAGGTGGATGAGTAATAGGTTACGGATAACAGCGGAGCAGTGGATAGTGCAAGGGTAAAGGGCAGCAAGAGACTGAGCTAGAAAGGGCTGAGGGGAGTGCGTAAGGTATCATCATCAGAGTTTGTGGAGTAAATCAGTCGTTGTCAAGAAGTCAATGAGAGAGTCAGGATTAAAGGAGGGTCCATCAGCAAGAAGGGAAGGTAAAGAGAGAGTAGTAGAACGAAGACGGCGTTGGAGGTAAATTCTGCGTGCTCGTTGATAGAGAGGGCAGTCTAACAGAATGTGGCTAATCGATACTGGAACTTGACACTGTTCACAGAGAGGTACAGGGTGCCTCTCCATGAGATACCCGTGAGTAAGACGAGTGTGGCCAATACGAAGACGGGAGAGAGTGGTCTCCCAACCACGGCACTGATGACAAGAAGACGGCCAGTAGCCTATGCTCGGTTTAATAGAATGAAGTTTGTTACCAAGCAGAGTTGACCAACATTGTAGCCAACGGGCGCGAAGGTGGGCAGCTATTGTAGCAAAATAGTCCAGAAATGGAACACCTCTATAGGAAACTGGTAGGTCATGTACTGCTGACTGCGCAGCAGTGTCTGCCTGTTCATTGCCCTGTACGTCAACATGACCAGGGACCCAACAAAAAATAATATCTTTATGCTTCATAGAGATACGGCGTAGCCAAAGTTGGATACGGAGAACTAGGGGGTGAGATATATCAAATTTTCGTATAGCTTGTAGAGCACTAAGGGAGTCTGAGACTACCACAAATGATGACACGGGCATAGATGCGATACGAATAAGTGCTGCAAGAATGGCATACAGTTCAGCAGTAAAAATGCTAGCCGAAGATGTAAATGCCCCCCGCACGACGTGTCCGGAAACACTGCTTTTGAATCCGAGCCCTCTGAAGACTTAGGCCATCTGTGCATCAGCGGTGGCATGAGAATGGGAGTGGAAGTGATCAAGAAAAAGAGAGCGGGAAGCCACCATAGGCAGTTGAGCTTTCGAGCAAGGGAGTGAGAAAGAACAGACCCGAACAGCTGGAACTTCCCAGGGGGGTAGGGAAAAATGAGATGCTACATGAACATAAAAAGGTGGTAATGAAGGGAAGACAGGTGAATGTAGGCGAAGAGAAAAGGACGGAGCAAACAGGGGCGGCGAACGAATAAAGAATGTCTACTAATATCGGTGACCTTTCTATAAATGGAAGGATTGTGTAAATCGTGAGAGCGTAATAGTAGGAAGGCAAGGGGCATCAGGGCCCGATCAGACAAGGATGGAACATTCGCTTCTGTATAGAGGCTCTCAACAGGGGAAGAGCGAAAAGACCAAGGCACAAACGTAATCCTTGGTGATAGATAGAGTTAAGGCTAGAAAAGAGCAGCAGGAGAGGCCGCGGAATAAATCTGGTCCCCATAATCGAGTTTCGATTTAAAACGGGGCTGAATGTGGGCAAGGCAGAGTTCGACGATCAGCTCCCAGGAAAGATGAGCAAGGGTTTTAAGAAGGTTTAGCTGGCTGTGACAAGTTGCCTTCAGAGAGGTAATGTTGAGGTTTCCAGGAAAACCCTTTCGGTCAAAGAAAAGGGCCCTAGAAACCTGACTGTATCACTTCGGGGATACGGGAGCCATAGAGATAAAAGGATGATCGGAGATAACAGAGCGTCTAGTGAAAGTAATTTGGTGGTTTTGGTACTTGAAAATTTAAACCATGCGTGGTGGCCCAAGTGGAACACGGTCGACCGCATGCTGGAGAGAAACTGCAATAAGATGACACGTCAGCGCCTGTACAAGCAATAGCGAAGTCATCAAAAAGGGAGTGATGACCAAAATTTGGGGGGAAAGGGAACAGAGGCCAAATCATTTATAGCAAGGAGAAAAAGTGTTGTGCTTAGAACACATCCCTGAGGGACACCTTCAGCTTGGACGAATTTCCCGGGAAAGAACATTATTGACTCGAACACGGAAATGTCTGTCAGTTAAAAAGTTCTTAAGGAAGGATGGTAGATTGCCTCGGAGGCCTAAGGAATGGGCCCGGGCCAAAATATTATACCTCCCAAATTGTGTCATTGCCTTCTCAAGGTCAAAAAAATATGGCAATAACTGAGTGATTATTCGCAAAGGCTTACGAACATACGTATCAAGCGTAGTAAGGGGTCTATGGTAGAACGACCCTTAGAAAGCCATATGACTAGCGGAGAGACTGTTGTGTGTCTCTAAATACCACATTTAAACGTCGATTTACGAGACCTTCCATCACTTTGCAAACTGCACTAGTAAGAGCGATGGGACGATAGTGGGAGCATATGTCCTGTAGTACCGTTTTCGGAAAGGAGAACATGGCAGATTTCCACAGCTGGGGAAGAACTCCTTGTGCCCAAATAAGATTGAAGAGGTGTAAGAGGACTACAAAGGGGTGACCGATGTAAATGGGTTTTAACATACGAATATGAAGGTCGTCAGGGCCCCGCTGCCCATATCGGCAAGCTGGGGAGCGTTGCCTCCAGTTCTTGAAGTGTAAAAGGCACTTATACTGTTCTTCTCTGAGAGAAGAAAAGTCCAAAGGGTATAATCTCTGGCAGACTTTGAGGGAAGAAAGAGGGGCATAGATGGGCCCCCGGGGAAAAACGGGCCGATGTGTGCCCAAATTCAATGGCAAAGCCGAGAGGGTTTGCTACACAACACCAGGACCCTTTGAACAGGAGTGGGTAGGAGGTTTTTCCCACTCAATTTCCCCCTTTTTTTCCCAGACTGCCTCATAGAAGAAGAGAGGTGATGGTGGAAACATAGTCCGCCAACAAGTGCTTTTAACTTCACGGATGCCCGGGCGAGCGATCGCACCTTCTGTTTTAAAATCAAAAAAGTCTCTCAGGGTTCTATTGTACCGGTTCCCCCCCATGAGGGTTTTCAAGTACTGCACGAGCATAAGCAGGAGCCCACCAAGGCATGCACTTCTGAGAAGCCTGCTGGGGTTTGGGGCATAGAATGAGAAGCTGCGGTATAAATGAATTGAGAAAGTGTAGCTTCAAGGGGGATGAAAAAGGGAACCCTCAAAAAAAGCAGTGGGTGTGAGTAAAGATCCCAATTTGCCCGATCAAATTGCCAGCGGGGCTACGGAAAGGTGGTGAATGGGAAAGGAAAAAGTAAAAATGATCGTGTCATGTAAGTCCAGTAGAACAGCCAGGTGAAGTCTAGTGCAGGGGAGGAAGGAGATGATAGATCGATGCAGAGAGAGATGAGCGGGCAAATGGGGGGGGAATCCCCATTTTAAAACATGGGGGGGGTGAGAGGCGAAAAAAAGCCCCCAATGAATCCCAGTGAGTCACAATGAGACCCCCCCCCCCAGAGAATTGGTGGGCATTTAAATACCAAGTAACAGAAGGGGTGGGGGAAGGATAAAACAAGAAAGGCAAAGTTGGGATAGAAAATGCTCGAAAAGGAGAGATTAAAAAACATATTGTAAACCCCCTTTTCAAGGGGATGGGGTGCAGTGAAATGCAGCGGGTATGGAAAATGTTACGTCAAAATATCATTGCTGGAAAAAGGGCACTTTCATTAAAGGTCCCATAAAAAAGGGGATCCAAAGAATACAAAAAATTATAGCCTGAGATAGGTTAAAAAACAGCCGAGGTTTTTTTTTGGTTCTTTAACAAGACCAACAGGGAAAAAAACCTGGAAAGCAACATCTGAAGTCCCCCCCGATTACCTGGGCCCGCGGATATTCCCTGTAAAAGGCCATGATTGGCGATGAAGAAAAATCCCGGGAAATCTGTGGGTAAAGGCACCTTGGGGCTAGAGGGTGAGAAAAGTAAACGTGCGGTGGCATTGGAAGGTTCAATAGCGAAGGAGGAGCTTGGAAGAATGGGGTTGTGAAGAGGGGAGGAGAAAAAAAGAAAGGGAAAACAGAAGTGAATCAGGTCCTTTTAAGGTTTGGTCTCTGAAATATTTCTGAAGGGCTCAAAGCTTTTGAATTCAAAGAGGGTATGGGGCCATTGGGAGGGGGGGGTTAAAAGTTAAAAAACCCCCCAAATAAAAAATGTGGGCTGGGTGAAGTGGGGGGGGGGGGACAGAAGAGGCAGAAACCTGGGGGTGCAAAAGAGGGAAAAAAATTTGGGAAAGGGGAGGGGGTGGAAAGGCATAGTCGAGGGGGAGGGTAATTCCACACTTGTATGAAAAAGAGAGGGGGGAAGAAATGGGACAGAGATGGAAAGGTAAAGTGTGGGGGTGGAAGAGGGGAAAGGAAGGGGCAAAAAAGATTTAGCAATTGGATTTTTTTGGACTTCTAAAGTGAGGGGCGATTGGTATTAGGGGTGTACAGGTCTTGTCGATACTGGGGCTTTTGAGGAAGGGCGCAAATGTGAGAACAAACGAGTTGTAGCGGGCGTCGGCCAAGGACAGCAAAAGGATTAGATGCCGGAGTGGGTATGGGGGGGGTACAAAAGAAAAGGCGCAGAAGGGGCCCCGAAGTGGGGGGTTTTGGAAACCGAGAATAAGAAAAAGGGGGTTTTGTCTCCCGGGGTGGGTGATAACTGCAAGATAAGGGGGACCCTTCTGCCCCTTTGAGGCAAAGGATTTCACGTTCATTTTAAGTAGACCTGGCAACGGCGGGAGGACAAGGGTGAGCTTCATTCAATTAAGCAAGATGGAGGTTGACTGCAGATGTATTAGAATGGTCGTCGGCACCCAAAACTGGGCATTCGGCCATGATCTGCAATATTTTGTGGGTACCAAAAACCCAGCAATTTTAATTGTAGCGGGGTAGGGATACCCTTTTAACTTTTAACGATGTCCCCCGACCTTACAGAAGGGGGTTTTTCGGCTGTCAAAAAGTTAAACGAGCCACATTGCAAGGGTAACGTCTCCCCCCCCGGGGAGGAAAAGGACATTGTCTATTTGAGGATTGGGAGATCCCGGGTTCCCCGTGTTTAAAAAATTTTTCCCATGATGGAAAATTTTGTTGGACTATGGTTGGGGCAGAAGACAGTACCACTCAAAAAATTGAAAGATGCTTTTCAAAAGTGATAGTAGTATCGTATTCGAAAGGAGAGAAAGACAGAGCTTGGGGAGCTTCTGGACAGTGACGATGCCTTTCCCCCTCTTGGAGATGAAATAAATCTCTACCCCAAAATGACGCGGGGGCTTTGCCAAAACTATGGTAGAAAAGGTAGGCAGAAAAAAGAATCGGGCTTAAAGTAAAGAATTTAGGCCATTGTGTGGCCGAAACTGGGGGGAGAGGGAGTGCTTTTAGGTCGGTTTTTCCCATGAAAAGGGGGAAAGGGAAAGAAGGAGCACCTCAGGGGATTGAGTTGGCATTTTGGGTGGACCGGAGTTGGACCGGCTTTTAAGGCGGGCAATTCGAAAATTGCCTTTGTAGAGGGAAAGGGAAGCTTCAAAGGAAGGGGAGTTCGACAAATGAAGGGGTCAGTCGAAGCCCCCCGGGACCGAAGGGGTGAGGAAACAGCACCCGCAAAAGGTACAGGGGCATTAGGAGTGTCCCAAGAGTGGGCTAAAACAAGGCGGGGCAGAATGGGGGTGGGTATCAAGAAGGGGCCCGGGGGAGTGGGGTCATGGGGGGGGTCCTCCATGGTTAGGGTTTTCCCTTGCTTTTTGTTTTTAAGAAAAAAAAAGAAAAAGAAAAAAAAATAAAAAAAAAAAAAAAAAGAATAAAAAAAGTGGGGAAGGGGGGGGAATATTTCCCCGGAGGAATAAAAGGGGCCGGAAACCCTCCCTCCCGCCCAAGAGGCCCTCAGCACCGCTAGTAGCGCAGTTTGCAGCAGGGAACCCCGTGCCTTTCCCTACCCTTCAGGGCATTAAACCACAATCCGGGAAAAAGCAAACCTACTTTCCTGCCGGCAAAACCTCGGTGGACAAAAGAGAGGGGGGCCGGGGAATATCCCCCAAAACCAAAGCTACCTCCTTGGGCCACCACCCCGGAATCCGAAAGGGGCCTTTCAGAAAACCCACCCGTCGCCCGAAAGACACCCAAAGTTACCCCGGGAAATACCGGAGGGGATCGGGACATCCCCAGGCAATCCAGTTTCCCACGGAAAAACTACGCCCCCCGCCAAAAACCCTCAACGGAATGGGATGGCCCCCCGGTGCCCCTTTTCCCCTACCTGGGGAACTAGCGTCCCTGGGGGAGAAACCCCCAAAGGCCAAAAAGGGGAAAGGGGCAAAAGGGAGGGGGTGGGGAGGAGGGGGAGGAAGGGAAAAAAGGGGAGGATGGGGGGGGAGGGGAAAAAGGGGGGGTTTTAATTGGGTTTGGGGTTCTGGGGAAGAAGACCGACAGGGAAATTCCTCAGCCCAAGACCCCTTTTTTCCCCACGCCCAAGGGACCCCCCCTTTTGAAGAGGTCTTCCCCCCCAACCCTTCCCTTTCCCCATCCCTTTTGTAGTATCTGGGGTCCTTCCTTGGCTTTAAGGTTTTTAGGTGGGGGGAAAGTGTGCGGGGGTTCCCACCCCCACTCCATAGGGTCCATTGGGGGGTGTATTTGCACTGCTAAGGGCTTGGGGGCTCCTCAGATAAGGGGAAAAGAGCTTAGGGCCCTTCCATGCCTTCTAGGATGTCCCTCTGTTTTTTTTTTTTTTTTTTCCTTCTTTCTTTTTTTTTCCCTTTAAAATAAAAAGAAAAAGCCCAATATCATGGAGCCCTTCATTCTGTGAAAACCCTCCTCCCCGGGGCCCCTTTCTTTTCCCCATTTTTTCTGACCCCGGGTTTGTTTTTGAAAACCCTTCTCTAGACTCTTCATTTCCCTGTACCTTTGCTGGTGACCCCTTCTTTACCTGCTCCAGGTGCTGAGGTGCCCCCCTTCCCGTTAATTTCCTCTGCCTTTGCACGCCTTTAACAATGAAATCCGGCTTTTTCCGAATACTGTGCCCACGGTTTTTTGGTTTAAACCCCCCCCCCCTCAGGGCGGACCCCCCCGCGGTACTTTCCTTTTCCCAAACATTCCAGACCCCTACTGAAGACGGTTCTTTCGATGGGCCCACCCCAAAATTTAACCCATGCAACACCCACTTTCCTTTTTTCGCCCATGTTTACAAGTACCGTGGGCCAAATTTTAACCCCCACCAACCCAAAATCCCCCAATTTATTATCCTTTTGATCATAGTATTGGTAAAGGCCCTTACGAACTTGGAAAATATATCCTTTCACCTCTTCGAGGCAGTATGCTTGTCATTACCCGTTTTAGAAATTTGAAAACTCATCTTTCCCCTACAATTCCATAGAAAAAAATCCCAATCACAGTTCATAACCCGTACTCTCAGTTTCCCTTTGGGTGGTAAAAGTGATTTTTAAACCCCTTACCAATAACAGAATGATTTTTTGTCTTGTGGGCATTGATATTTTTCGCAATTAAAACCCTTTTAGTACCTTTCTGTTCTCAAAGTGGGTTTGGAAAGTTTTTTGCCCGCTCGCGGGCCCGGGGCCCGGTTTTTCCCCGTAAAAATCGCCCCGTTTTTAAACCCACTGCCATGAACTTTCCCCTCCTCCATTGCCGGCCATCCCTAGGGTCCTAAATTTTCCCTTTCTTCCCCAACCGGGTCATAATTGCAGGCGCTTCGGACACCCTGCTAATACTGCAGATCTGCGGTGGAGTGCCTGGTCTGCGGTGCTGCACATCATGCCGATACATCTTGCAGCCTTACCCTCTCGTCCTTCTTTTTCACGCTGTTATCAAGTCTATTGTAATGAACAAGAAATCTGTTATCTTAAGGAGAGTGAAAGCCTTGCACTATGGCTGTGTCTCAGCTTCTCCTTCAGGGAAATCTTCATGTTCCTTATTCTCAAGTAGCTTAGAGACCTCCAACCTTGATGGTCCTCAAGGCTACCAGCTCCTCTGCTACCATGTCTTCCAGGGTCACCCTTGTTTCTAATTCTTTTGCAGTTTTACCCTCTGAATTTCCTACCTCCATACCTCTTCCTACTTCTACTACTACATCTCGCTCGCTAGTTTCTCAGTCTACAAGACCTTGCAAGCCTATGCCTTCTTTGTGCCTGGTTGATCACCAGGTGCCAGATCAACCAGGCTGTGATGGGTATGTGGGGCAGTGGGCATCCAGCAGCAACAGCCTGGTTGACCAGGCAAGCACCAGATGAGCCTGGCCCATGGCCGGGCTCAGAGAGTAGATAAACTCTTGAAACTCTTCAAAGGTATATCACCTGTGAAGTTGAATCTATCTACTACCTCAGTGCCTATTTCTCACCCCCTTTCTAACTCTCAAAGGTGGAGGCTCCCCCCCCCCCCATGTAGTCCCCTCTTATCCTGTTCCCTCCCCCCCCAGTCTTCTTCCTTAGTTACCTTCCAACCTCATTCCTCTCCTGTTTCACTGCAGGACTCTTCTGCCCCCGCCAGCGCATCTCTCCAGGTTCATACTCCACGCCCCTCTCGGACCTCTTTGGTTCCCTCCATAGTCTCCCCAATCTCTACTTGCTCTACCTCACCTGTCTCTGAAATCATGGTATCAGCATCTTCCTAATCTGCTGAGACACTTGACGCTCTCTCCAACTATATTGCGGAGACGAAACCCTCAATGGACACCGACGCACCTCCTTCTACCCTTCTTTTTCAGGACCCTCGTAACAATCTTTTCCTTCACAGCATTCTGATTCCACCTTGCTTACATGCTTACCGTTGCCCCACACATTGACTTCACTGACCCCAATAGCCCGTATTATTATTATAATAAAAAAGAAGCGCTAAGCCACAAGGGCTATACAGCGCTGCAGGGTAGGAAGGAAGCGAGGGTACTGGCGGCAGAAGGGGGAAGGGATGATCAGTAGGTTACAGAAAACAGCGGGGCAGGGGATAGTGCGGGGGTAAGGGGTAGCAAGAGATTGAGGTAGAAAGGGATGAAGGCATCAGAGTTTGTGAAGTAAGTCAGTTGTTGTCAAAGTCAATGAGAGAGTCTGGATGAATGGTGGGTCCATCAGCGAGAAGGGAAGGTAAAGAGAGAGCAGCGGAGCAAAGATGACGATGGAGGTAAATTCTGCGTGCTCGTTGATAAAGTGGGCAGTCCAACAGAATGTGGCTGACTGATAATGGAGCCTGACAATTCTCACAGAGGAGCAGGGCGCCTCTCCATGAGATATCCATGAGTAAGACGAGAATGGCCAATGCGAAGACGGGAGAGAGTAGTCTCCCAACCTCGACACTGGTGACAAGAAGACAGCCAGTAACCTATACTCGGTTTAATAGATTGAAGTTTGTTACCGAGCATAGTAGACCAACGTTGTTGCCAACGGGTGTGAAAGTGGGTAGCTATTGCAGCAAATAGTCCGTAAATGAATACCTCTATATGAAACTGGTAGGTCATGTACTGCTGACCGCGCAGCAGTGTCTGCCTGTTCATTGCCCTGTACCTCAACATGACCAGGGAAACAAAAAACAATATCTTTATGCTTGGTAAAGATGCGGCATAGCCAGAGTTGGATACGGAGGACTAAGGGTGAGGTGTATCAAATTTCTGTATAGCCTGTAAAGCACTAAGGGAGTCTGAGACAACCACAAATGATGACACAGGCATAGATGCAATACGGATAAGTGCTGCAAGAATGGTGTACAATTCAGCAGTAAAAATACTAGCCAAAGATAGTAAATGCCCTTGTACGACGCTGTCCAGAAACACTGCTGCGAATCCTACGCTGTCAGAAGACTTAGAGTCATCTGTGTACACTGCAATGGCATGAGAATGAGAGTGGAAGTGGTCAAAAAAAGAGCGGGAAGCGACCGTAGGCAGTTGGGCTTTCGAGCAAGGGAGAGAGAAAGAACAGACTCGAACAGCTGGAACTTCCCAGGGGGGGTAGGGAAAAGCGAGATGCTACATGAACATAGAAAGGTGGTAACTGAAGAGAAGACAAGAGCGAATGTAGGTGAAGAGAGAAGGGACGGAGTAAACAGGGGCGGCGAACAAATAAAGAATGTCTACTAATATCAGTGACCATTCTATAAATAGAAGGATTGCGGAGATCATTAGTGTACATAGTAGCGAAGGCAAAGGGGCATCACAGTGATCGGATAAGGATGGAACGTTCGCTTCTGCATAGAGGCTCTCAACAGGGGAAGAGCGAAAAGCACCAAGGCATAAACGTAATCCTTGGTGATGAATGGGGTTAAGGCTAGAGAGAGTAGGAGAGGCCGCTGAATAGATATGGTCACCATAAAAAAGTTTCGATAAAATGAGGGTGGAATGTGGGGAAAGGAGAGTTTCGATCAGCCCCCCATGAAAGATGAGCAAGGGTTTTAAGAAGTTTAAACCGGTGGACAAGTTCCTTCAGAGAGGTAAGTGAGGTTTCCAGGATAACCCTACGGTCAAAGGGAGGCCCGAAACCCTGACTATCACTTTAGGGATACGGGAGCCATAGAGGTACAAAGGATGATCGGAGATGAAGGGGTTTTAGTAAAGTAATTTGGCGAGTTTTTGGGCTGGAAAATTTAAACCCTTGTGTGGTGGCCCAAAGGGAAAACATGGTCGACCCATCTGGAGGAAACTTTAATGGGTGACATCAAGCACTGCACGGGCAAAGGGGGAAGTCTCAACTAGTGATGCCCCAAATAATTGATGGAAGACTAAAACCCAAAAATCTTTTAAGCAGGGGAAAAAGTGTTGTGCTCAAACACACCCCTGGGGGACACCTTCGCGGGGATGAAGTCCGGGGAAATTTATTAACCCAAATGGAAATGCCTGTCAGTTAAAAATTTTAAGGAAGGATGGTAGTTGCCTCGGAGGCCTAAGGGTGGGCTTGGGCAAAAAATTATACCCCCAAGTTGTCATATCCTTCTCAAGGTCAAAAAATATGGCAAAACGGTGGTTATTCGAAAAGGCATTACGAAGATAGTACCAAGCTTTAGAAAGGGGCGGTAGAACACCCTTACGAAAGCCTATTGACAGTGGAGAGACTGTCGTGTGTCTCTAAATACCCACAAACGTCTATTTACCGGCACCCCTCATTTGCAAATGCACTGGTAAGGAATGGGATGATATGGGAGGTTCATGTCCCGTATGCCGGTTTTGGGGAAGGGGGAGAACAGGCAGATTTCCACAGCTTGGAAGAATCCTTGTGACCAAATGGGTTTGAAAAGGCTAATGGACTGCAAGGGTGACTGACGTAAATTTGTAGCTACGAATATGAATGTCTTTTGGGCCCCAGCTCCGGTGATGGGCAAGTGAGAGTGTTGCCTAGTTCTTGAAGTGAAAAGCCATTATACTGTTCTTCTTGAGAAAAGAAAAGTCCAAGCGGCAACTCTGGGGCAACTTTGAGGAAAAAAATGAGGGGCATAGATGGAGCCCCGGGAAAAAATACAACCAATGATCCCAAATTTCATTGGAAACATCTAGGGGTTTTGCTATAAAAAACACAAAAAACCCCAGAACAGGACCAGGTCAGGAGAATTTATCACATTTTTCGTCCCTTTTTTCCCCAGACGCACTATAGGGGAAGCAGAGGTGAGGGTGGAGACATAACTACCCGAAATGCTTTTTCGCCCGGTTTACACGGCGAGGATGCACGCTTTGCTTAAATCAGAAGCCCTCCGTGGTTCTATTTCCCGGTACCTGCCCATGCAAGCGTTTCAAACAAACTGCACGAGCCGAGCGGGGAAACCCCCAAAGGCACCATTTCTGAAAATGCCGCCAAATTTTGGGGGTATAGAAGAGAAGCTGCGGAAAAAAAGGAGGCAAAAGAGGTGTAAAAGCTCATCAAGGGGGACGAAAAGGAAACCCACAAAAAACAGTTGTTGTGAGAAAAGGGTTTCCAATTTGCCTTCAAATTGTCAGCGGGGATACAAGAGGTGGTGAATATAAAGGGGGAAGTAAAAATGATTGGGAAATGATCGCTGTATTTTAAATCGGGGAACAGCAGGTGAAGTCTATGCGGTGGGGAAAGGCAACGGATCGATGAAAGAAGTGAGTGAGTCCGGGGATCAAAATGGGTGTGAGTACCTTATTTAAAAAGGAAGGGGGGGGTTGGCAAAAAAGCCTCTAACTGAATGCCCGGGGAAACACATGAGACCCCCCCCCCCCAGAGGAAATGATGGGCATTAAAAAACGCCAAGTAACAAAGCGGTGGGGGGGTAAGAGAAAAAAAAAGGAACACCGGAAAAGATAATGCCCCCGGGAAAGGGGAGAGATTTTTAAAAAAACAAGTGTATACCCCTATGCAAGTGGTGCGGGCTGCTGTGTAATGCACGAAGTACGAAAAATAGCTGATGGTACGGGAAAATCAGTGCTAAAGGACATTTTCATTAAAGGTCCCATCAGGAAAAGGCGAAAAATACAATAAATTATAGCCCGAGATGGGGGAGGGAAAACGCAGATGAATTTTTGGTTCCTGAAGCAAAACCAACAGGGGAAAACTGGGAGTGAATCTGAAACCACCCCGATTCCCGGGCCGCGTAATTCCACGAAATAGGCCTGATTGGAAAAGATAAAAAATACCTGAAATCCAAGGTAAGGGTTCCCACGTACTAAGGGGTTTGAAAAAATCCCCTTCGGAGGGAGGGGGAAAACTTTTAAACAGCGAAGGAATGGTGCGGTTTTGAAGAAAGAGTTTTGGGGAATGGGGGAAGGGGAGAGAAGGGAAAAGAGGGTGGGCAGTGTCCATTTAGGTTTGGTCTTGCAATATTTCAGAGTTGCTTCAAGTGTTTTTGGAATTTAGAGAAAATGGGAGCGATATTGGGGGATGGGAGGGGGAGGATGAGTAAAAATTGGAACTGTAATGGGGCGCCCCAAAGGGAGGGGGGGCGAAAGGGGGGAGGAATGGAAAGAAGCATGGAAGGGGACGAAGGGCAGGAACCCGGGAGTGGCAAAAAAGAGGAAGAAAATTGGAGGGGAAAAGGGGAAAGGGAAAGGTATGTCGAGGGGAGGGTGAACTCTACATTTAACAGAGCCAGTAGAGGGGGAAAACCCGGGACAGAGAAGGGAAGGTAAAATGGGAGGTGGAAGAAGGGAAAGGGGGTTAAAGGACCTTTTTTTGACTTCTGAGAAGTAGAGGGACGATTGGGATGTCATACAGATCTTCGATTTGAGGCTTGTGAGGGGAAAAAGAAAAGCGAGAAAAGACTGAGGCTTGAAGTAGGGGAAACTGAGCCTAGGACAGCAAAAGAAATTTGATACAGGGGTGACTTAGGAAGGTAACCACAGAGGAAGGCTGAGAAGATGGGACCCTGAAGTGGGGGGGTTTTGAAACCGGGAAAAAGAAACAAGGTGTCTCCCTTGGAGGCGGAGAGAGAAATGCCATGGTATAAAGGGGACCTTTTGCCCCTTTTAGGTACAATTTCCCATCTTTAAGAGACTTTGGGAACGGCGAAGTACGAAGGGGGGGCCCCATGACAATTAAGGCAAGGGGAGGTCGATTGCAAGACGTATTTAATGGTCATCGGCACCAAGACTGGGGTTTGGGGTATAGATCTGCAATATTTCGTGGATGGCCAAATCGCCCCAATTTCCCAAAATGTTGCGGTGTAGGATCCCTTCAACTTTTAAATGTGTCCTTTACATAAGCTGAGGATGGGGGTTCAGGGTGTCAAAAATTAAACAAGCCACTTGCTAGGTTTTGTTCCGCCCACGGGGGAGGAAGGAACATAAGTGTCTACCTGAGGATTGGGAGATCTTGAGTTCCCGCTGTCAAAAATGTCATTGCCCCATGTCTGGGAAAATTTTTTTGAAATATGGTTGGGGCAAAAAAGATGGTACCACTACAAAAATTGGGAATGTGTTTTTCAATAGGAAGGAACAGTATCGATATGGGAAAAAAGAGAAAATCTGAGTTTTTGGGGAGATTTTGTACAGTATGATGCCGTACCGCTCTTAAGAAGAAAAAATATCTTTACCAACATGGCGTAGGAGTGCCTTGCCAATACTGTGGTCGGAAAGATAGGCAGTAGAGGAAGTCGGTCGTAAAGGAG
>NW_026509329.1:0-12242 GCF_026875155.1 Cherax quadricarinatus
TCCCCCAGTACCTTCACCCATCACACTCAGCCACTCTTGCTGTGTCCATGCCAGTGCCTAGTTTCCACACCCCTCTTCCTATTTTTACACCCCACTGCCCCTACGTTCTAGCCCCTCACCCCCTTCACTGACATACCCTCACCCACTTTTGCCCATCCCATCCCATCATTTACATGTCCTCAATTTCCTGCCCACACACAAATATTCCCATACACCTATACAGTGGAGTTGGGGATTGACACCACCTAAACTTCAGGCCCTACTTTTGCATAGCACATACCCTAAACCCCACATATCCTCACCCATGTGCTTCTACCCATCCCTTAACCCCACATACCCATGCCTCTCTGAACAGACTCTTTCACAGACCTCGTTCCCCAACACTTGCACTCACCTCCCCCCTAAAACACTTGTCCTCATCCATCTATCTATCCATCCCCTGGCTACACACCCACACCTTTCTGAGCAGTCACTCCATCCCACATGGGATGTACAGCAGATAAAGAGAATGCTGAGCAGCAGTGACAGCAATACCCCCAGGCCACTCTCACACTTTCATTCATGCCTTCACTCACACCTTCACTCTGCCTTCACTCAGTACCTTTTTCTCAGTTTCTACTGTTCCCCACTCCCCAAAGCTCACACTCTCCCACCCCAGCTCACACTTTCCTACCACTAGCTCACATTCTCCCACCCACTAGCTCACATTCTCCCAACCACTAGCTTATATTCTTCCACCCACTAGCTCACATTCTCCCACTCACTAGCTTACCACCCTCACCCACTAGCTCTCATTCTCTCACCCACTAGCTCACATTCTTCCACCCACTAGCTTACACCCTCACCAACTAACTCACACTCCCCCATCCATACATTCTCACCCACTTTCTCTCACCATTCACTCTCACCCAAACATCAACTGCCTGAAGATGCACAGAAACATCTATCCTCAGTCCCTGCTGTCACCCACACACTCTCCACCACACAGCAGCAACATACATACACTTCATCCACACTCACCCACACACCCTCATCCACCTTCATCCATACTTTCTGCCACACAGCAGCAGCATACACCCACACTCACATACACATCCTCACTTAGAAGAGTGAGGCAGTCTTGGCCTCCTTTATCAACACTGAATATGTGGAACATGGGGCAGTGATTCCCTGATAGACTCAGCTGTGTAAACTGATTAATATGACAGTGTTCACTAAAAATATTCTGCAGTTTGGCAGCTCTGTTAATGTGAAAACGTGTTAACGCATTTTGTGTCATACAACGATGTACTGTACTTAACCCTTTCTCTGTCATTAATGTAGATCTATGTTATTGATGCTAGCATCATGTAGATCTATATTTTAAGCACAGTGCCCTCAGATATGCTATGGGTGGTAAATTTTGGCCTAGACATGAGAGAATGGTCTGTACTGTATTTGTGCACAGTACAGGAGGGCCTCAGTCATATGGCTGCTAAGGTTCTCATCCCCAAACGATAAGCAGAAATTGCTGGCAGGTGAAAAAGAGCCATTTTTTCATTATCAAATGCACCCAAAATGCCTGAAATGTGTTTACATTATCATATATTAAGTGTTCAGTACAGCTAGGCATAAAAAAAGTAAAATAAATACACTACATATAATTTTTTTTTTTTCAACAAGTCGACCGTCTCCCACCGAGGCAGGGTGACCCAAAAAGAAAGAAAATGCCCAAAAAGAAAATACTTTCATCATCATTCAACACTTTCACCTCACTCACACATAATCACTGTTTTTGCAGAGGTGCCTAGAATACAACAGTTTAGAAGTACAGTGGACCCCCGCTTAAAGATCACCTCCCAATGCAACCAATTATGTAAGTGTATTTATGAAATTAAGACACATGTGCAACATCTGGGTATCTTTATTGTAAACGTTTCGCCATCCAGTGGCTTTATCAATACAAATTCTAGGACATAACTTGAAGACAGTAGAACTATGTACAGAAGATGAGGTAATCAGTCCCTCAACCTAGGAGTAGGTGCGAAGAGCACCATAGTCGTGGAGATTCTGAAGCATAAGAAAGGAGCCTGGCGCTTATATAGTAACGTCAGGTGCAGCAGACGAGGGCATAGGGCACTGGTAGGTGGGATTTCCCCAGTGGAAGTAGGTCCTTCCCAAAGAGATGGGTTAGTTGTAGTAGTAGTTGTCGTAGCCGTGAAGGTTATGTACATGTCCTCAGAATCAAGATTCCATGATGTTGCAGTGTCTGACAAGTTTTGTAAGAATGGTATATAATACCGACAAGATGAAATTAAGACACATGTGCAACATCTGGGTATCTTTATTGTAAACGTTTCGCCATCCAGTGGCTTTATCAATACAAATTCTAGGACATAACTTGAAGACAGTAGGACTATATACAGAAAATGAGGTAATCAGTCCCTCATCCTAGGAGTAGGTGCGAAGAGCACCGCAGTCGTGGAGATTCTGAAGCAGAAAAAAGGAGCCTGGCGCTTATATAGTAACGTCAGGTGCAGCAGACGAGGGCATAGTCACTGGTAGGTGGGATTCCCCAGTGGAAGTAGGTCCTTCCCAAAGAGATGGGTTAGTTGTAGTAGTAGTTGTCGTAGCCGTGAAGGATTAGTACATGTCCTCAGAATCAAGATTCCATGATGTTGCAGTGTCTGACAAGTTGTGTAAGAATGGTATATAATACCGACAAGATGAAATTAAGACACATGTGCAACATCTGGGTATCTTTATTGTAAACGTTTTGCCATCCAGTGGCTCCTTTCTTCTGCTTCAGAATCTCCACGACTATGGTGCTCTTCGCACCTACTCCTAGGTTGAGGGACTGATTACCTCATCTTCTGTACATAGTTCTACTGTCTTCAAGTTATGTCCTAGAATTTGTATTGATAAAGCCACTGGATGGCGAAACGTTTACAATAAAGATACCCAGATGTTGCACATGTGTCTTAATTTCATCTTGTCGGTATTATATACCATTCTTACACAACTTGTCAGACACTGCAACATCATGGAATCTTGATTCTGAGGACATGTACATAACCTTCACGGCTACGACAACTACTACTACAACTAACCCATCTCTTTGGGAAGGACCTACTTCCACTGGGGAATCCCACCTACCAGTGACTATGCCCTCGTCTGCTGCACCTGACGTTACTATATAAGCGCCAGGCTCCTTTCTTCTGCTTCAGAATCTCCACGACTATGGTGCTCTTCGCACCTACTCCTAGGTTGAGGGACTGATTACCTCATCTTCTGTACATAGTTCTACTGTCTTCAAGTTATGTCCTAGAATTTGTATTGATAAAGCCACTGGATGGCGAAACGTTTACAATAAAGATACCCAGATGTTGCACATGTGTCTTAATTTCATCTTGTCGGTATTATATACCATTCTTACACAAGTGTATTTATGTAAGTGCGTTTGTACGTGTATGTTTGGGGGTCTGAAATGGACTAATCTACTTCACAATATTCCTTATGGGAACAAATTCGGTCAGTACTGGCACCTGAACATACTTCTGGAATGAAAAAATATCATTAACCGGGGGTCCACTGTACGTATATACATATAAAAATACACAATACATATATCCCTCCAATATCCCAAACCCCTCCTTTAGAGTGCAGGCATTGTACTTCCCATTTCCAGGACTCAAGTTCAGTTATATAAAATAACCGGTTTCCCTGAATCCCTTCACTAAATATTACCCTGCTCACACTCCAACAGCTCATCAGGTCCCAAATACCATTTGTCTCCATTCACTCCTATCTAACACACTCATGCATGTTTGCTGGAAGTCCAAACCCCTCGCCCACCACACCTCCTTTACCCCCTCCCTCCAACCTTTTCAAGGACGACCCCTACCCCGCCTTCCTTCCCCTACAGATTTATACACTCTCCATGTCATTCTACTTTGATCTATTCTCTCTAAATGACCAAACCATCTCAACAAACCCTCTTCAGCCCTCTGACTAATACTTTTATTATCTCCACTCCTTCTCCTAATTTCCACACTCCGATTTTTCTGCATAATTTTTACACCACACATTGCCCTTAGACAGGACATCTCCACTGCCTCCAACCGCCTCCTCGCTGCAGCATTTACAACCCAAGCTTCACACCCGTATAAGAGTGTTGGTACTACTATACTTTCATACATTCCCTTTTTTGCCTCCATAGATAGTTTTTTGCCTCCACATATACCTCATGCACCACTCACCTTTTTTCCTTCATCAATTCTATGATTAACCTCATCCTTCATAAATCCATCTGCTGACATGTCAACTCCCAAATATCTGAAAACATTCACTTCTTCCATACTCCTCCTTCCCAATTTGATATCCATTTTTTCATCTAAATCATTTGATACTCTCATCACCTTACTCTTTTCTATGCTCACTTTCAACTTTCTACCTTTACACACACTCCCAAATTCATCCACTAACCTTTGCAATTTTTCTTTAGAATCTCCCATAAGCACAGTATCATCAGCAAAAAGTAACTGTGTCACTTCCCATTTTGTATTTAATTCCCCATAATTTAATCCCACCCCTCCTGAACACCCTAGTATTTACTTCTTTTACAACCCCATCTATAAATATATTAAACAACCATAGTGACATTACACATCCCTGTCTAAGACCTACTTTTACCGGGAAGTAGTCTCCCTCTCTTCTACACACTCTAACCTGAGCCTCACTATCCTCATAAAAACTCTTTACAGCATTTAGTAACTTACCACCTATTCCATATAGTACTTGCAACATCTGCCACATTGCTTCCCTATTCACTCTATCATATGCCTTTTCTAAATCCATAAATGCAATAAAAACTTCCCTACCTTTATATAAATACTGTTCACATATATGTTTCAATGTAACCACTTGATCTACACATCCCCTACCCACTCTAAAACCTCCTTGCTCATCTGCAATTCTACATTCTGTCTTGCCTCTAATTCTTTCAATAATAACCCTACTGTACACTTTTCCTGGTATACTCAGTAAACTTATTCCTCTATAATTTTTACAATCTCTTTTGTCCCCCTTCCCTTTATATAAAGGGACTATACACTGGATATTTCTGATATCTGAATGTTCAGTCAATAGTACAGAAGCAAACTGCTTATTTTAAGCAGTTTGCTGAAAATAAAACTCGAAGTGGGCAAAATTACTAATGTCTAAATTTTGCCCAGACTGCTAACTTTGTGTCTGCATAATGCCATAATTTCATTAGATTTCATATTTTTCATCAAATTTCATATTTTTGGTGTCATTACCTTCAGAAAGAGATTCTCTACCGTTTCAGAAGATTTTTTATTTTACATCTCATTAATGCAAGCACTCATCAGTTTGTTTATGATATGATACAGCATATAGTCAGAACTATAACTAGTGTATATAAAATAAAATGGACATAATTTTAAGTGTGATGTCAGTACACTTCTGGAATGACAACTACTGAGTGAAGGTGTTTTCTTCTGCCAAAAATGCACCACATGCTGGTGGCTTTCTTTTGTGCCTAACAATATTTTATTACACTTAAATTTCATTTTGTATACTGCACAGCGAAGTAAAGTTTGTTTCTTTGTGTCATCTTGCCATGGCAAAAGATGGCTGTCAAGTTAAAAAAAAAAGCTTCCATACATTTGCAACATCTGTCACATTCCTCCCCTTGTCACCTCTGTCATATGCCTTTTCTAAAGCCATCACTGTGACAAACAGTACCTTACTTTATTTGAGTATTCATTTATATGCTTCAATCTAAACACTTGGTGTACACATCCTCCTCCTGAATCATCCTTGTTCCTTAGCAATCTTATTTTCTCTCTTATCCCTAACTTTTTCAGTAATAATTCTGCTTGTTTTAAAATATATTTAAAATGGAAATTAATATAACATTATTATTTTATATTTTAGCCTTATTGCCGTCACCACGATTTTGAGGTGATGCGTCAGTGTGGATTCTGCTATCCAGGTGTTGGGTTTTCTCAACACTGGAGATGTGTCCTCTCCTCCTGCCTTCTCAAGGCATCTGGTCCTACCACTCTCTGCAAAAGGTCAGTTAATATGAGCCTCAAAAGAGTGCCTTTTGTTTAAATTGAAACTATTGTTAGGATATTTGTTTCACTGACAGATGGGTTTAAAATAGTTTTGAGGCAATTTAGTTCATCTTATCACAAATGCTGCTTGACTCTTTCAATGGGGATTCCTTGTTGCTAGTGATGGGCTCTTGGTTCAAGAGTAATATGAGAGGGGCCCCGGAAACATGACTGATGAACAGAGAAAATGTTATTTTAGTGCAGGAATGTCTGCAGTGTTCATTCTGGACCCTATTTTGAAATTGGCATCTCTTTTAATTTTCGTGAAATTGGCCAAATTGCCAATTTCTGACCACTTTATTGGGTAGTTGAAATCAGTAAATGGACAGTTTCTTGTACTCAGTTGATAAAGCAAATGGAGTTCTAAAGAAATAGCTGTGAGTTTCGTCTACTGGAACAACGGAATTGGCCAAAAATAGGGCTCAAAGTGGGCAAAAATCACTGATGCATAAACATCACCGAGATTGCTAACTTCATGAGAGCTTCCAGCTGCCTCCTCGCCACAGCATTTACAACCCAAGCTTCACACCCATATAAGAGTGTTGGTACCACTATATTTTCATACATTCCCTTCTTTGCCTCCATGGATAACATTTTTTGTCAACAGATACATCAATGCATCACTCACATTTTTTCCTTCACCAGTTCTATGGTTAACCTCATCTTTCATAAACTCATCTGCTGACAACTCACCTCCCAAATATCTGAAAACATTCACTTCTTCCATACTCCCTCTCTCCACTGTGATATCCAATTTTTCTTTATCGAAATTGTTTGATACCCTCATCACCTTACTCTTATCTATGTTCACTTTCAACTTTCTACCTTTACACACCCTCTGAAACTCATCCACTAACCTTTGCAACTTTTCTTTAGAATCTCCCTATACTATACTATATTTGGACAGTAACTTGTTTTATAAACAAAAGCAGTGTCTTAGATATGTAGAAGGGACAGGTGCAGACACTTAAACTATCTCTTCCCTGAAACTTAAAACTATTTCTCAAGAAGAATGTACATTTTTCTTGTTCAGGTGACATGGTAATGTTGCCGAAGGTTGATCCAGGAAGTGATGATGAAGGGAGTGGTGGCAATGATGAAGGAAAAATTCCCTCATTTTGTGTCTTGCTTCACGGTGGACTAAAGGTAGGTTTTATGTTAACATTTTTCTGTATCTTTGTAGATGCACTAATTTTGTGGTCTTGGGGAAACTAAATCTGTAAGGGTCATACAGCCCCCAAGAAATGATAGGTAATCAGGCTTGATCATTGGAAGGGGAGTGGTAGTTCCATTTCCTCAGATCAAGGTTTGACAGTAATATACTGTAAAGAAAAAAATGTTTCTACGTCAAGGAATTGTTACTATAGAAAGTTTATATGTGACATCAGAGGGTGAGACATCCATCATATTGCATGTCAAGCCTGTGCCAGCAGTTGTGTGTTTACCTCTGATGAGATCTGCTGTGCTGAGTATTATTCAACAAAAGGTTGATAAAAACTGCTGTGCTGTGGGTTCATCAGCAGAATGGACAGAAAGAAAGAGTGTCTTTTTATCTCGTGCCTGCTGAGATATTTGGGTAAAGTGGTTAGCAGCATTCAGTGGTTGGGTCTGAGAGTTGCTTTCCTTGTAAGGGCTCTTTATCCAAAGAATTAGAGCTACCCTCTCTTTCCTTGGACTGAATCTAATTGCCTCCCATGTCTCCACCAACAGCGTAACCTTGTCAACTCAGCTGGTAGACATAGGAGTGCCCCAAGGCAGTGTGTCCTTGGCCCTCTCTGCTCTTTCTCATTTACATCAATGATCTCCCCAATATATATCATATGTTCACAGATGACACAACTTTTGTTTTCTCCCATTCAAATCCAACTACACGCAGTGACACTGTTTACAATGAGCTACTAAAATTAGCTACCTGGATGACTACTAACAAACTCACCCTCAATATAGACAAAACCTACTACATGCTGTTTGGAAACAGAGTTTCAATTTTTTTTTTTTCATCAAACCAGCCCTATCCCACTGAAGCAGGGTGGCCTAAAAAGAAAAATGAAAGTTTTTCTTTTTAACTTCAGTAATGTATACAGGAGAAGGGATTACTAGCCCCTTGCTCCCGGAACGTTAGTCGCCTCTTACGACACATATGGGTTACGGAGGAAAAATTCTGTTCCACTTCCTCATAGAGATAAGAGGAAATAAACAAGAACAAGGACTAGTAAGAAAATAGAAGAAAACTCAAAGGGGTGTGTGTATATATATGCTTGTACATGCAAGTGTAATGTGACCTAAGTGTAAGTAAAAGCAGCAAGACATACCTGAAATCTTGTGTGTTCACGAGATGGAAAAAAGACACCAGCAATCATTTTTTTTTTTTTAACAAACCGGCCGTATCCAACCAAGGCAGGGTGGCCCAAAAAGAAAAACGAAAGTTTCTCTCTTTAAATTTAGTAATTTATACAGGAGAAGGGGTTACTAGCCCCTTGCTCCTGGCATTTTAGTCGCCTCTTACAACACACATAGCTTACGGAGGAAGAATTCCGTTCCACTTCCCCATGGAGATAAGAGGAAATAAACAAGAACAAGAACTAGTGAGAAAATAGAAGAAAACCCAGAGGGGTGTGTGTATATATGCTTGTACATGTATGTGTAGTGTGACCTAAGTGTAAGTAGAAGTAGCAAGACGTACCTGAAATCTTGCATGTTCATGAGACAGAAAAATGGACACCAGCAATCATATCATCATGTAAAACAATTACAGGCTTTTGTTTTATACTCACTTGGCAGGATGGTTATACCTCCCTGGGTAGTTACTGTTGAGCAACCTACTACCTAAAGAGTTTCAGTTATCCAGCTTAATATATTGATCAATGGTTCTTCAATTGCAAGGCACATTTATGGCAAATTTTTAGGTCTGCACCTTGACTGCAACCTGATATTTAATACCCACATCCGACAGCCAAGAAGGTCTCCAAAATAGTAGGCATATTCTCCAAGATACAGTACTAACAACACTACACCATACCACTCTTTAAACTTCTCTTTTCTGCATCTTTTGGTATTTTGGTGGGGCCTGTAAAAAAAGGGTTGGTACTCTATACTCTGGTACTTTTCCCTTTTTTTTTTTGTCCCCTTTAAAAAACTTTTTGGTTCACTTCCTTTCCATAGATCACTGCCACATGTTAAACCCCAAGGATCTGAATACATTAATTTTCTCCATACACACCCCTCCTCTTTAATTGCTTTTAATGTCCTTCTTTTACACATCCTTCTAAATTCTTCATCATCCTTTTCAGCTTCTCTTCATAATCTCCTAGAACTGTCATCAACAAAGAGCAACTATGGCTCCATTATACACAGGAGCTTCTGTGAGGAAGCCACCTGTCAAGGGAGGCTCATTGAGGCTAGTGACGGGTTCTTGATCCACGGATGCTCAAGTCCCGCATTCTCTTCACCCATTGTACATCCCATGGTGGGTGTGGCTCAAGGCTCCATTCATACGTGTTTAATACCATACCTTCTGCTCCAGTCATATGCGTCTGGTACCATACATTGGCCACACACCTTTGCTCATACCAACTGCCATATGCCCTCAATGCACGCTCATACAACCCACAACCCCCACCCATACCACCTGCCTCTATAATTCCACCACAGCCACATGCCTTCAACCATACATCCAACCCATGCCTACCTCCTTCCACCCATGCCTACCTCCTTCCACCCATGCCTACCTCCTTCCACCCATGCCACCCACAGCTACATGCCTTCACACACCATTCCAGCCAGCAACCTCCAAAACTCCCCATGGTCACACCATCAAACCACAACCTACCCCCACACATCCCACCCATATAATTCCCTCTACAGCCACATGCACATACACCATTCCCCATACTATCTCAAGACTACACCTTGCCTAGTCCTACACCATTTCCCCATGCCCATACTTTACCCAGTCTTTCACCCTAACACGCAATCCACATACCAAATCAGTCACACATCCCACTCATTAGTGCTGACACCAACCACACTCTCACCCACCCAGTCATTCATCATCCAGTCACCACACACACTGGGCCACTGGCAACTACACCTATTAAGAACTATCAAGAAGGTAGAAGAAAACTCAGATGGCTATTCATACATATACAATCATCCCTCAGTATCATCTACACATTAATTCATTTGCTTGGATTCATCATAGTACTCGGCATGCAGCAAATTTAGATTTTGCCTTTTGGAACTTTCTGGTTTCTTTTTTAAATATTTTTGATCTGCAGATGTGGAGGTCTGACTGTAATAATAACAATAATGTGAGATGCCCAGCATGCCTAAGGGAACAATATATAACCAGTTTTAAGCGCTGTACCATGATTTACAAATTAATATTTTTTTGAACCTTCAGAGGTATAGGCAGTGTATTCCCCACCTCCAGGATCAAGTACCAGCTTATTTAAATATTTTTTTTATATAATATGACTAGTTCAGCTCAAACCTGGGACAATAGCAATGTAGGTTGTTGAGTGTTATGATCTTGTGTCAAACATGTTCTGTCCTGCATCAGTAATGTGGTTGTTGTGTTATTATTTACATATTAAAACTGTACAATTAGTTCATATTCATTTAATATTCTGGGGTGCAGGGGTATGGCAGTTCTGTGCTTCCATGGCTTTTTTCCATATTGAGTACAACATAAATAGCTCCCCTTCATGGTAGAAAAACTTAATGTCAATGGCTTTTGTTCCAAGGAACTAAAGCTACCTTTTTCTTCCTTGGATGAAACCTAATTACTTTCCACAGGCACTGTATGATCCTATGGGTTTAATACTTTTAACCATGAGTATAACAATATGATAGTTAAGGTGAAGAGAAAGTGAGTGAAATGTGATTAATGATTAATGATATCTAGTATCAGAAGTGGCATAGAGGGTACAGTACTCTTCTTATGTATTTGTGATTTCTAAATATTTTTAAGATCTAATAATTTTCCTCACATTACTAATTAGTTTAAAATTTTAAATGTCATATGATTCTTGTAGGACTGGATGTCATTCCATGGATGGGAAAGTTGTCTTATCTGGACCTGCTTCAACAGTTACCAGTCAATCCTTATGGACCATCTGATACTTCATCTCCATTCCCACTCAAGGTATCTAACACAAAACATCATTTTTTTTATTAAAGTAGATGGTAAGATTTATCCATTGGTTATTGAAAAAAAAAGAAGTCTAAAATTTAAGCATACAGTGGAGCCCCGGATTCATCACACACACCGGATATCAGACTTTTTTGGATTTCAGACACTTTTTTTGTGCTAAATTTTGCTTCAAATTTTGGACCTTGCCCCAGGAATCACACATATCAGACATGTCCACCCGCCGGGACGCTGCTTCAGTCTGGCTCTGTCACTGGTTGAGTGAGCATTCATCCGAAACACTTCACAATTTTTGTGCTTGTTTATTGGTTGTGATTGCGAAATAAGCCACCATGGGCCCAAAGAAAGTTCCTAGTGCCAGCCCTTTGGTAAAAGGCTGAGAGAGAGGGAAGAATGTGCTTTCTTCAGTGATTCAGTGATTTTACTACATGTATGATACTAAAGCAGCAGGAGTCGATAAAGGCTATAGTGCCAGCCAGCGATAAAATGTAGCATTAACAGTGTAGCAGGTAAGTTAAGTGATTAAGCGATAGAAAAAGGACACGAAACTAACTCCTCCAATGTTGTTGGAGGTATACAGGGCCACTGACAACATATGCTGCCCTGTTTATCTTCCACCACCCTAAACCTCTGCCAGCATCTCAATAGCCACTTTATTTCTTACATTCTCCACAGTAACCACTGTACAGTGGACCCTTGGGTAACGGCGGCTTTGGCTAATGCCAAAATCTGCTAATGGCTCGCTTTGACATAAAAATATTGGCTCAGCTAACACCAAATAACTCAGCTAAGGGCTTTCGTCCCGAACGTGTCTGCGCAGCCTGAGCGGGCCCGGCCACTCCATGACTCCGTGTACAGCCAGTGTGCCATTGTTTACAAGCCAGGGAGGCTGATTCCATACATACAAGCGATATATTTAGTATTATTCCATTGTTTTGAGTGCTTGTAACTGCTAAATAAGTCCCATGGGC
>NW_026509330.1:0-14513 GCF_026875155.1 Cherax quadricarinatus
GTGTTCCAGTGATTTTTTCTTATAAATTTTCTGTGACTCTGATAACCATTTTTTTTCATTACGATTGCTTAATTTCTTTTAATCCCTTAATTCATGTTAATTTCATGCATTATCTTATGTCTGTTGTGTTGTGTGTCTTTTTATACACTTGAAGTAAGTACTTAGTGTTTTTCCTTGTTGTGTGTGCAACATATGAGCAGTATAGAACTTGTGTTACACTTTAGAATCACCTAGTGTTCTCAGTATTCCAGTGAAGTATTTCAGTAAATTTTTCACCTCATATTCTGCATCACAACTCAGTGTTGTCTGTTATATTTTTTTTTCTTCCCAGTATTTGTGTATTTTTGTTTTGTTCCCTGTGTGTTGAACATTCTTGTGTTCATTTTCTTTCATTTAGCCAGTGTCTAATTTGTCTTATTTCCACAGACAATAGTGCCATTATTTTGTGCAAGCAAGAAATCATTTTTACAAAATTTTTCACACATCAAGTTTCATTGCAAGAAAATTCTTGTATTGTGTTTATGTTGATGTGTTGTGTTCTGCATCACTGTAAGTGTTCAAACTTTTTTCATGTTTCATTGAACAAATTCACTCTTAGTGCAATTTTTAAGTTCTTCTTTTAGAGTAAATTGTTCTTTTGCTTGTTAAGTGTTGCTAGAGTGTAGTTAAGAGTTAAAGTGTTCATTCCTTGATATATTTCTTTTCTTGTGTGTGTAATAATTTTTATTATTGCACATTGATTCATTTTGCAATAATTCTTGTGCAAATATTGTGTTGCCATTAAAGTCCTTCTTGCAGAAATTTTATGAAGTAATTGTTATTTTGCAACATTGCTACAGTTTATTTCAGTGCAGTTTCTTATGCTCTGTTCTGTGCATAATATTTTATTCTTTGTGTGCCATTTTATTCTCTTTTTAGTGAATTGTTTTTGCTCAGTTTTTCTTAATTAATTGTGCACAAGATTTATTGAGTCCATTTCATCATTTTATTGTGTATTTTCCTGTTGCATTGAAAGTAAAGACAGCTCACTGTGCCATTTATTCAATTTAAAGTAAAAGTTGAGCAAATCAGATTTGAGTAAAGTACAAGTTCTCTTGATTTTCAAAGTGTTCTTCATTCAGTTGCATATTTTTCTTGTGTGAGTTCTTTACTTACTGTGTAACCTGTCAACTTTTAATTACTTATGCAGAATAGTTAAGCATTTTCTTCCATTTAAGCTTATTGTGTCATTCTCTCCATTTTTCTTGCCATATGTACTTGAGTAAGTTCACTGAGAAGATGTCCCAGTCACTTTTGAACGTTCACTTAGTGTGTCATGCCAGTCAAAGTCAATATGAATCATTCCACAGTACCAATATTTCCTTACTGACTGAAAGACAATATCTAGCCCTTGAGCAATGTGCTTGTTCTCACAGCTTGTATCTGAGATTTGTTAAAGTGCTGCGAAATGTGAAGTTCAGATTAAGTTCCTATAGATTCGTTCATTACTTATTAACGTAGCCGAGCGGTCAGGCACTAGTAACTCTGTCACTCCCATCTGTGTTCCACCTACACCTTCAGACTTGCAGAATAGTGTTCCATTGCCTCAAGTGTCCGAGGACACTCAGACTGCCTTGAGTGCACAGCCTATCCCTGCAATGACTGCTAGTTCGAGTAGTAGTTTCTCCACAGGGGATGCCTTGTCAGAAAACGATTACTTGAAACTAGTAATGCCATCTCTTGTTGATGTGACATACTGTCTGCAGAAAGACGTCTCTGTTACAGCTAGTGTTCTCACTAGAGTGTCTGTTGTTCCTAATGTTCCAGATGGGGTGATCCCCATCCTAGTTGACAGTAGGCAGTGCACTGTTTATGCAGTTATTCTCGAGTAACTTATCACATGTTCACGTTTGTTAAGTGTATTTTCTTTAAAGTTGATACCTCGTGTCACGTGTGCGACTCAGAATATCACATTGTTGAATCGTGTTTCATTATTTTCTCCTCCAGATGCTTGCAGTTTGATATAGTAGATTTCGTTCTCCCTTTCTTATGTGGCGTGTTATACTAAGCGTTAATTTTTTCAAACGCGGGGGAGTCATCCCACTCCACCGAGTTTGTGGCATTCCTCAGTAAGAAAGAAACGATCCATTGTGTTCTGGTGATTCGGATTCCTCTCCAGAAGAACTTATTCTGACAGATGAAGGCCACCACCCTACCATTAGTGACTTGGTAATGACCAAGAATACTGTAACGAAATAGGTCGAGTTAGTACATCCTAGCCAGACGATTTAGTAATCCACAGTCCACTAGTGATTGTAGCTGTATCTTTTGGTAAGATAATCGTTCAGACTGTCCTCATAAGGCATTGTTAGCCCCATTGCTAGAAGGAATTTTCGATCCTCCCAGAGAGATAACCATTCTGCATACACGTATACCTACCCTCGCAGAATTGGTTTAAGTGTAAACAGAGCCTGTATATATAGATGTCCGAGATGAAGAAATTATCAACTGTGTGTTTTGTCATTAGCTGATCAGTGTCAGAAATTTTCATGTTCACGTTCCCTCCGTATTCTGAGAATTTACAGAATATCCCTGAGTGCACCAGATGCCTTTGCTGTTAATTTCACCTTGTATATATATATTATTCTTCCTCAGAACCGAGAGTGCATGAATACAGATCGATCGATCAATTCCCATCCCATATTGTACAATGATTTGATCTTATAGTTTGTAATGCATACGTTAAACCATACGTTTAATCACCCATTACATGAAGACTATGTTGTTAACATCCATTAAGATAAACCATCCATTGTAGTATCTAACTTTATATATGAATTGTTATTGTATAGAATCAGCCCAGAACCGCCTGCCTGTTCAGCCTATAGAAGTAGTGTATGCGAGACGACATATGTATCATGACCGAGGCATGTCAGCATAGTTGCTGATCCTGTGTTATATAGCATAGTATATTAGTATCATCCATGTGCTTTAGATAGGAGATCCCTTTTAGGCCTGTGACTTTGTGTGACGTCACGGGATGCGCATGTGTAGGCTCGTACCTCTGCCTCCCCCGCACTCGGCGGTAGTCCATCCAAGGCTAGTACAACGGCAAGGCTGGGCTCCATCCCATCATCACAGCTCTTGTACAATATATCGTAACTCAATGCCAACAAGAGTGTCCGGACCTTCAACCCTCGATATCTCCATTTAAGAACCCCACTACCAACCATCCACTACCAACCATCCACTACCAACCATCCACTACCAACTATCCACTGCCAACTATCCACTACCAAACATCCACTACCGTCCATCCACTAAACCACTATCCACTTCCAAAACCATCCACTACCAACTATCCCAACCAAAGATCCATTTCCGGTCCATCCCACTACCACACCATCCACTACCACCAACCACAACCTACCATCCACACCAACCAACCACTACCAAACATTTCACATTACCGAACCATCCACTACCAACCATCCACTACCAACCATCCACTACCAACCATCCATTACCATCCACCATTACATCCATCAATTACCAACCATCACTACCAACCATCCACTAGCAACCACCACTCCCAAAACCATATTCCACCACCACTACAACCCCAACCCAACTTTCATTAAACATCCATCCACACCAACCCATCCACTCCCAAACCATCCACCCAAAAACCACCCCACTAACCTCCAATAAAAAAACATCCATACCAAAATCCATCCAAACCATCCATCCCAACCATCCCTAAAAACATCCACTACCAAACCCACCCAAAAAACCATCCAATATCAAACATCCACTACAACCACCCCACTACCAACCATCCACTACCCCAACCATCCACACCAACCACCACAACAATCATCCCACTACAACCATCCATACCAAAACATCCACCCCAAAACACCATAAAACATCCAAACCACCAAACTACCACCATCCACTACCAACATCCTACCAACCATCCACTACCAATCATCCACTACCAAAACCACCCACTCCAAAATCCACTCCCATCCTCCACTACCAACCACCACTCCACCATCCACTACCAACCCTCCATTACCATCCATCACCCAAACCCACCCACTCCCAAAACCATCCACACCAACCACCACTCCCAACCATCCATTAACCATCCCTCACTACAACCATCCACTACCAACCCACCACACCAACCATCCACACCACCTCCACTACCAACCACCACCCCAACCATCCACTCCAACATCCATTCCCATCCACCCACACCAACCACCACTCCCAACCACCACTACCAAACCACCACTCCCAAACCACCAAAAACCATCCACAAAAAATTAAAAACCCAAATTTTCACTTAAAAAATTTTTTATTTTTAAAATTTAAATTTTTTTTTTCCCCCCCTTCCCCTTTTCCCCCCTCCCTCCTCCCTCTCCTCCCTTCCTCCTTGTTTTCCCTTCTTTCTTTTTTTTTTTTCTTCCCCTTCTCCTTTCTCTCTCTTCCCCTCCCTCCCTCTCTCTCTCTCTTCTCCCCTCCCCCTTCCCCCTCTCTCTCTCTCTCTCTCTCTCTTCTCTCTCCTCCCCTTGCCCTCTCTTTTCCCCTTTCTCTCTCTCCCCTTCCCTCTCTCTCTCTCCTTCTCCCCTTTTCTCTCTCTCTCTCTCTCTCTCTCTTCTCCCTCTCCTTTCTCTCTCCTCTCCCTCTCTCCCTCTCCTCCCCTCTCTCTCTCTCTCTCCTCTCTCTCCCCCTCTCTTCCTCCTCTTTCTTTTTTCCTCTCTCTCCTCCCTCCCTTCTCTCTTCTCTCCTCCTCTCCCTCTCTCTCTCTCTCTCCCTCTCCCTCTCCCCCTTTTCCCTCTCTCTCTCTCTCTCTTCTGCCTCTCTTTTTTCTTCTCTCTCTCCTCTCCTCTCTCTTTCTCTCTCCCTCTCCTCTCCTCCTCTCTTCTCTCTCCTCTCTCTCTCTCCTCCTTCTCCTCTTTTCCTCTCTCTCTCTCCTCCTTTCACCACTGATCAACTTGTTCTTTAAATTTCTAACCCAATCAATCTGTTCAGTCGTGTTTTTTACCAAAATCGACATTAAATGTGAATAAAAATCAAGAAAGTTTTCCAGCCATCTTTTAATTTTTAAAAGAAAAACCGTCTGAATTAGTTGCGGCTTAGAAAATCTTGCTTAGATCAATAATTGATGGGTTAAAAAAAAACTTGTACATTTTACTCAAGGATCTTTCACTATTTTACATGGTTTTCTCAAGGGCTCTCAAACTTCAATCAATTTTTCTTAAACAAAGAGGGGTTGTTCATTTTTGCCACTTGGATGACAATCATAATTTATCTTAGTCAAACTGGGTACCTTGTATTTTTTGACAAGTGGGAAAGGCAACACTAGAAAAATTAATATAATTAAAAAGACATATCAAAATCGCCTTTAAAACTGTTTCCCCTAAAATTTTTTTAAAATTTTTTATCATCACACTGGCCGATTCCCCCCAAAGGGGAGGGGGGCCCAAAAAAGAAAAATTTTAAACCATCATTCACTCCATCACTGTTTTCCCAAAGGGCTTTACACACATTTTTAAAAAGTGCAACATTAAAACCCCTCCTTAGAGTGCAGCTTTTGACTTCCCATCCCGGGACTCAAGTCCGGGCCTCCCGGGTTTCCCTAAACCCCCCTTCAAAATTTATTTTTGCTCACACTCCAACAGCATGTCAATAAAAAAAACCATTTGTCCCATTCCTCCTATAAAACACGCCCCACGCATGCCCCACTGTAACCCAATCCCCTCGCACAAAAAACCCCCTTTTTACCCCCTCCCTCCAACCTTTCGTAGGCCGACCCCTACCCCCCCTTTCCCTTTCCACTACAGACGATACACTCTTAAGCATTCTTTTCGCCCATTCTCTCTACATGCCCGAACCCCTCAACAACCCTTCCCCACCCCTCGGACAACATTTTTGGGCAATCCCCACCTCCTCCTAACTTCCAAACACAATTCCTGCATTATATTCAAACCACACTTGCTCTCAGACATACATCTCCATTCCCCCTCCTGCCTTCCCCTCGCGCAACATTCCACCCATGCTCACACCCATAAACAGCTTTGGGAAAAAACATACTCCTACATTCCCCTCTTTGCTTTCCAAGGCAAAGTTCTTTGTCTCCCAACCCAAGGCACAGCCACCCTTTTTTCCCCCATAAATTAAATTTGATTCACCTCATCTTTCATAGACCCATCCGCTACACCCCCATCCCAAATATCGAATCTATTTACCTCCTCCATACTCTTCCCCCCAAACGATATCCAATCTTCAACACCAAATTATTTTGTCATCCTCATAACCTTACTCTTTCCTGTATTCACTTTCAATTTTTCTTCGTTTGCACACCCTATCAAATAAATCCACCAACCTCTGCAACTTCTCTTCAGAATCTCCCAAGAGCACAGTGTCCATCCGCAAAGCGCAGCTGTGACAACACCCACTTTATGTGTGATTCTTTATCTTTTACTCCACACCTCTTGCCAAGACCCTCGCATTTACTTCTCTTACAACCCCATCTATAAATAAATTGAACAACCACGGTGACATCACACATCCTTGTCTAATGCCTACTTTTACTGGAAATAATCTCCCCTCTTTCCCACACACTCTAACTTGAGCCTCACTATCCTCGTAAAAACTCTTCACTGCTTTCAGTAACCTACCTCCTATACCATACATCTGCAACATCTGCCACATTGCCCCCATATCCACCATGTCATACGCCTTTTCCAAATCCATAAATGCCACAAAAAGCTCTTTAGCCTTATCTAAATACTGTTCACCTATATGTTTCACTGTAAACACCTGGTCCACACACCCCCCTACCTTTCCTAAAGCCTCCTTGTTCATCTGCTATCCTATTCTCCATCTTACTCTTAATTCTTTCAGTAACAACTCTACCATACACTTTACCAGGTATACTCAACAGACTTATCCCCCTATAATTTTTGCACTCTCTTTTGTCCCCTTTGCCTTTATACAAAGGAGCTATGCATGCTCTGTGCCAAACCCTAGGTACATTACCTTCTTCCATACATTTATTAAATAATAGCACCAACCACTCTAAAACTATATCCCCACCTGCTTTTAACATTTCTATCTTTATCCCATCAATCCCAGCTGCCTTACCCCCTTTCATTCTACCTACTGCCTCACGAACCTCCCCCACACCCACAACTGGCTCTTCCTCACTCCTACAAGATGTTATTCCTCCTTGCGAAATCCCAGCTTTCCTATCTTCATCAATATTTAACAATTCCTCAAAATATTCCCTCCATCTTCCCAATACTTTTAACTCTCCTTTTAATAACTCTCCTATTTTTAACTCACAAATCCATTTGTTCTCTAGGCTTCCTTAACTTGTTAATCTCACTCCAAAACTTTTTCTTATTTCCAATAAAATTTGTTGATAAATCTCGCCCACTCATTTGCTCTCTTTTTACATTGCTTCACCACTCTCTTAACTTCTCTCTTTTTCTCCATATACTCTTCCCTCCTTGCATCACTTCTACTTTGTAAAAACTTCTCATATGCTAACTTTTTCTCCATTACTACTCTCTTTACAACATCATCATTCCACCAATCGCTCCTCTTCCCTCCCGCACCCACCTTCCTGTAAACCACAAACTTCTGCTGAACACTCTAACACTACATTCTTAAACCTACCCCATACCTCTTCAACCCCATTGCCTATGCTCTCATTAGCCCATCGGTCCCTCCAATAGTTGTTTATATCTTACCCTAACTGCCTCCTCTTTTAGTTTTATAAACCTTCACCTCTCTCTTACCTGATGCTCCTATTCTCCTTGTATCCCATCTACCTTTTACTCTCAGTGTAGCTACAACTAAAAAGTGATCTGATACATCTTTGGCCCCTCTATAAACATGTACATCCTGAAGTCTACTCAACAGTCTTTTATCCACCAATACATAATCCAAGAAACTACTGTCATTTCGGCCTTCATCATATCTTGTATACTTATTTATCCTCTATTTTTAAAATATGTATTACCTATAACTAAACCCCTTTCCATACAAAGTTCAATCAAAGAGCTCCCATTATCATTTACACCTGGCACCCCAAACTTACCTATCACACCCTCTCTAAAAGTTTCTCCTACTTTAGCATTCAGGTCCCCTACCACAATTACTCTCTCACTTGGTTCAAAGGTTCCTATACATTCACTTAACATCTCCCAAAATCTCTCTCTCTCTCCTCTACATTCCTCTCTTCTCCAGGTGCATACACGCTTATTATGACCCACTTTTCGCATCCAACCTTTACTTTAAATCCATATAATCCTTGAATTTACTCATTCATGTTCTCTTTTCCCCTCCCATAACTGATCGTTCAACATTATTGCTACCCCTTCCTTAGCTCTAACTCTCTCAGATACTCCAGATTCAATCCCATTTATTTCTTCCCACCGAAACTCCCCTACCCCCTTCAGCTTTGTTTTGCTTAGGGCCAGGACATCCAACTTCTTTTCATTCATAACATCAGCAATCATCTGTTTCTTGTCATCCGCACTACATCCACGTACATTCAAGCATCCCAGTTTTATAAAGTTTTTCTTCTCTTTTTTAGTAAATGTTTACAGGAGAAGGGGTTACTAGCCCATTGCTCCCGGCATTTTAGTCGCCTCATACGACACGCATAGCTTACGGAGGAAAGATTCTTTTCCACTTCTCCATCGACAATAGAAGAAATAAAGAAGAACAAGAGCTATTTAGAAAAAGGAGAAAAAACCTAGATGTATGTATATATATATATGCATGTGCGTGTCTGTGAAGTGTGACCAAAGTGTAAGTAGGAGTAGCAAGATATCCCTGTTATCTAGTGTGTTTATGAGACAGAATCTACCATCATGTAAAACAGTTACAGGTTTCTGTTTCACAGTCATCTGACAGGACGGTAGTACTTCCCTGGGTGGCTGCTGTCTACCAACCTAGTACCTTGAAATTTTATGTTTTAATATACTGACAAACCAGGTCGAGCCGAAAGCATGGAGTGTCGTGTGTGAGAGAACATCCATCTGTTATCAGAAAATTGGTAAAAATCTGCTTCCTTGTTTCAAAATGTAAATGTCAGTTTATAAGAAATCGAAATTGTCATTATTATTATTTGCGACCACTGTCAGCCTCAGAGTTATTTTTAAGTTACCAGACCTTGCCACGTGGAGGCCAGTGGTTCGTTTTTAACGTCCACCCCCACCCACTTACTGTGTTTTTGAAGCTTTCCCCAGGTCCATGCGTCCAGGAGTTCCTCTGTGTCCCCTCAGATATTCTCCCTTCCTCACTTCCCCAAGGTCTGCCTCAACAACCAGTATCTTCGTCTTTCCCAGGTCCATGTGTCCAGGAGTCCATCTGTCCGCCTTCAGATATTCTCCCTTTCCCACTTCCCCAGGGTATCCTCGCCTTTCCCAGGTTCATGTGTCCAGGAGTCCATTTTTGTCCCCTCAGATATTCTCCCTTCCCCAATTCTACAAGGTCTGCCTCAACAACCAGTATCCTCGTCTTTCCCAGGTCCATGTGTCCAGGAGTCCATCTATCCGCCTTCAGATATTCTCCCTTTCCCACTTCCCCAGGGTATCTTCGTCTTTCCCAGGTCCATGTGTCCAGGAGTCCATCTGTCCGCCTTCAGATATTCTCCCTTCCCCACTTCCCCAGGGTATCCTCGTCTTTCCCAGGTCCATGTGACCAGGAGTCCATCGGTGTCCCGTCAGATATTCTCCTATCGTCACTTCCCCAAGGTTTGCCTCAACAACCAGTATCCTCGTCTTTCCCAGGTCCATGTGTCCAGGAGTCTATCTGTCCGCCTTCAGATATTCTCCCTTTCCCACTTCCCCAAGGTATCCTTGCCTTTCCCAGGTTCATGTGTCCAGGAATCCATCCGTGGGCCCCCGAATGTCTCCCCTTCCTCACTTCCCTTAGGATATCTTCCAGCCTCAGCCTTCCCCAGGTTATGTATCCCTCAGTGATCTAGCCAGATGAGAACGAGGCCTTGTTTAGCTGGTCTACGGTAGAGACTGTCCAGGTGGGTGGAATTACAGGAGGGGACAACACAGAAAATCTGCGTCCTGAAAATACACCCACCAAGACATCTAGACCGTAGATCAGCCAGACGCAGCCAAGCTACCGTCCAGTTCGCCCACCAAGGCCTGGTCACTCAGTGAAAATTGGAGTTCTATTTATATTATACGATTCATCTACATTAAAAATAAGTTTCTGTACTTAATCATCAGTTTAATTGTGTTTGTGAATGTTTTATTATGTGTTGATGAGTGTTTGTGTGTTAATGTATCTGTTCACCACCAGAAATGTAATAAGTATTCAACTTATTTGCGAGACGAGACACAATAGAAATAAGTCACTTTATCTGACTTTTTTTGGGTTATCCTGGGTAATTTACACATATGTTACTATGTATAATAATTTGTGTAACTGTTTTTACGTGTACCTGTACCTAAACAAACTTACTTACACACAAACACTTACTTTTATGGTCATTTGCGCATTTTCACCAACACAGCTTCTTGATTCACCAACATCTATACAAACACAGAACTATGCACTGAGCGCGCACACACACACACGCGTGAAACACACTCATCGCCTCTTACACTAATATGCATGTAATCACATACATACAAAGAACACACACACACACACACACACACACACACACACACACACACACACACACACACACAAACACTGTATACACTGTGTATGTTAGGCCCATACTGGAGTATGCAGCACCAGTCTGGAACCCACACCTGGTCAAGCACGTCAAGAAGTTAGAAAAGTACAAAGGTTTGCAACAAGGCTAGTCCCAGAGCTCAAGGGAATGTCGTACGAGGAAAGGTTAAGGGAAATCGGACTGACGACACTGGAGGACAGAAGGGTCAGGGAGACATGATAACGACATACAAGATACTGCGGGGAATAGACAAGGTGGACAGAGATAGGATGTTCCAGAGAGGGGACACAGGGACAAGGGTCACAACTGGAAGCTGAAGACTCAGACGAGTCACAGGACGTTAGGAAGTATTTCTTCAGTTCATAGAGTTGTCAGCAAGTGGAATAGCCTAGCAAGTGAAGTAGTGGAGGCAGGAACCGTACATAGTTTAAGAAGAGGTATGACAAAGCTCAGGAAGCAGAGAGAGAGAGGATCCAGTAGCGATCAGTGAAGAGGCGGGGCCAGGAGCTGAGTCTCGACCCCTGCAACCACAATTAGGTGAGTACAATTAGGTGAGTACACACCAGGAGCTCGGACTCGACCCCGCAACCTCAACTAGGTGAGTACACACACACACACACACACACAACACACACACACCACACACACACACTCACACACAAACACACACACACACCACACACACACACACAAAACACACACACACGTCCCCCTATGCAACACACATATGTACACAAATTTGTACCCATTCATAAATACACTCTCTCTCACGGTTTTAAAAATTACGTTTTGTCTTACCTTCAAAATAAAATGAAAATTTTGGAGGCATAAAAAAATCATTCTTCTTAAAAATTGTTCGGGAATTCAATAACATTATATATGAAATTGAGACACTATGCAACAATGGGAATCTTTATTGAAAAACGTTTCGGCCACACAGTGGCTTCACAGACCCAATACCAAAGTAAGAATGGGTAAGGAGACACGACTTACTTACACTAGGGCAGGTACCCACTGTGATCCCGCCTTCCTCCTACTTCACCTCAACCATCTGCAGTATATAAGCCACCTCTCTGGCCCCAATGCTGCAACTTACTACAAGAGTGATGGACTGAACACTCGATTCCAGGTTGCGGACTGATTATACCTCAAACTTCTCCTCTTCTTACCCATTTCCACTCTGTATTGGGGGACTGAGGAAGCCACTGTGTGCTGAAAACGTTTTCTTCAATAAAGATTTCCCATATGTTGCACACGTGTCCAATTCTTCAACTTGTCGGTTTTTCTAAACCATTCATCACAACTATATATATTTCAATATTCAGATAGAGAATGTTAGTTTCCGGGATTTTCAAGACACTCATTGTTAAAAGTGCGAACATTTATTAGTTTTTTTAAACACTTGCTGGGTCAGGTAAAGAAGAACAATCTTATGAGTTAGTCCTTTGAAGGATAAAGTTTTTAGCTAGAAATCATTATTAAACAATTTAACAAAGTTCCTCACTCTCTCTTATATTTTCTACTTCCTTCACCTCTTCAAAACTATAAATTAGCTATGCACGCACACCCACACACACATACACACACACATACCCACCAAAACCCCACACACACCACACCCAAACACTACACGACACACACACACACACACACACACACACACACACAACATACACACACACAACACAACACACACACACAACACTATAAACGTTATGGGATGAAAATAAAAACTATCAGCTGGGATATTCGATTCCTTTGGCCAAAAATAATTAAGATGGTCGCTGGTGCACACTGGACATACGAACTCTGTCTAACATACTATGTTTATGGCTCTGTTGTTTTGTGTTGTGGTTGAATTGTCAGTTAAGAATGTAAAATTAATACTGTGATGTAATGTATTGAGATGTTTAAAATGTTAACATATATTAATTAACCTTGAATAGTGTGGGCACACAATGTTATTTCTTCAATCCTAATGTTTATACTATAAGTAAAACTTAACGTTAACGTCCTGTACCAGAGCACAGTCTAAGGTAAAACCTAACATCCGTTGTTTTTTTCCAAAGGAAAATATACTGAGCATCTCTATAAATTTAAATAGTCTTCAAAAGACTTGTCCTTCCCACAGAGGAAACCCGGAAGTTTAGCGTTAACCAGACAACGTAATTCCAAAAAAAGAAATTTTCTCCTAAATTTGTATATAAAGATATCTTCTATTCAAGAAAATAGGCAATCACCGAGAAAATTCCTAATGACGTGGGAAGAAAAATTGCTGTGAGACTATTTTGAAGATTTCTGATGATCTGCCAGTCTCTGGCCTTGTTTCACATAGGAAGACTATAAAAGGATAAAGGACCTGTACTTTCTGTCCTTGGATGTCCTTCGGACAATCTATAAGTATTGTTTTGTTGTGTCACTATGTCAACTTTCCCTCACTAAGAAGGGAAGAACTAATAGTCCCTGTGTGTAAAAATGCCAATTTTCTCCCCTTCAGTCCATTTGCCTGGAGTTGGCAGTGGATATTGTGGTCCGTCACTTCTCGGGCCCATCAGGAGTTCATAAATATATCTGACTAAGCGCCTAGCTTCTCAGAGGCGGTATCCTTAAAATCTATACGTTAAAAAGAAGTTGCAGAAGCATTACTGTCCTGTTTTTCACAGGTAGATTTTCCTCCCAGAGAAATTCTTTTCTGATAAAGAAACGAATTACTTCTGAATTAATGATCAAGTTTATTCAACTTGTGGGTGTTCAACCTCTCTTCACTACACCTTAACCATCCAAATTGTAACGGGAGAGTTGAACACAATATGCCATCTAAAGTCAATATTAAGAAACTATGTAATCTTAAACCACCTCTGCCATAGGTGATGTCTTTGCAATGTAGAGATTCACCAAGAGTGATTTTCCCTTGGATATCCCTTTTTCGAATTGGCTTCATGGAGTAGGACTCGCGGACCTCTATTTTATATTAAATGAACTGTTGTCCCAAAATAGTAAACCTGAGAGAAAGATTAGAAGAAACGCTGATTTTATTGTTCAAGAACCTAAATATGTCCATGAAACAACAAACCTTTTTTGAAGAACAAGAGAACTCTGAAAGGAAATTGTCAATTTCTTGGGCGGACTGTAAAGAAGTAGTGAAAGGTGGTTGACAAACCTTAAAGATTAAATATCATAGCACCTTCTAAGTTAGCTTTCTTCACAAAGCAGTTTTCATAGGTTAAGAAACCAGATAATTCTTATAGACTCTTCATAAGATTTTCGTTATTTAAACCACTATCACTATATGATGGGACCCGAGCTCAATCCGTAATACGACCATTAATTGTATAAATTTCATGACTGAAAATTTTCTCTGAATTAAACATCTCACAAGCGTAACCATCAAGTGTCGTTGCACCAGACTCTAAACATACACTGCTTTCTCTACTCATACAATGGTTTTCGGCTTGGTCACCGCGGTGTGTCCACGTATTATATCCGGCTTTGAGAATAGCCCTTTCTGACCGATCTGGGAAGATCATCTTATTACACTGTCGTTTGTTTCAAAAAGAACTAAAGAGCTCAATGGCCTGAATAATTTAAACCACAGGGGAGTTTTTCCTTGACCATTTTAAGGTACAATACCTCGGTTTATTATTTCTGACCAATAGTTTTTTCACTTCTTCTAGCAGACGACAGCAGTTCTAGAAAACGACGTTTCCCAAGGTACAAAAAACGTTGCTAAGAAGTTTCCATGGGTCCAGTAATTTCTATAGAATTTTTGTGCCTATTAAGTGGTGTGACTTCCAGTCTCACA
>NW_026509331.1:0-11922 GCF_026875155.1 Cherax quadricarinatus
TAGCAATGTGCCCAATGTTACTGTTTCATTGTAGTAACAGTCACAACGCTACTGCTTCAGTGTAGCAACAGTCACAATGTTACTGTTTCACTGTATCAACAGTCACAATGTTACAATGTTTCAACATCTCACAGGGACAATGGAAACCAGACGTCGTTTCAAAATTCACCGTCGAGAAGTACATACCAGGGCCCAGAATAACGCAGAAAGCCAGCACAACATCACGAAGGAAATTCCTAGCCAAATTTTTAACTTCACTTCAGAATCTCCTGTCTTGTGTCGTGGTTTCATTACTATATAAACTGCTTTTGGAGGCTGATATTCAAATGGAAGGTGATTGATATTTGCTTTGAGCTTTCCATTACCACGAGTGACCACGAATCACAAACAACACTTAGCTCTGCTGGGAGTGCTGTATAATGTATAATGTTATTGAAATAACGAAAAAAAGCAACGAATATGATATTTAGAACATTAGATAAGTGGAACACGTACATGTGAATGAGTCACTTTGAGGAGGACCTGTCTACATAGATCAATAGGCCTATTCACTCTTCTTCATATTGCTTTAACAAAATTGGTATTCATTTTTGAGGCATTATTGATCGCTCAATTTTCATCTTAAGAGGTAACTTAATGATAATGAAAAGGTCTTGATCCGAGGAACTAAAGAAATCTTTCTCAAACTCAATTTATTTGTATATTGTGTAGTTCTTCTATAATTGTAAAGTCTAAAACTAAACTGACGGTATTATTGTTCAATACAAGAAGCTCAGTTAACTGAAGGAAACTGTGACTGTTGCTACACTGGAACAGTAACATTGTGACTGTTGCTACACTGGAACAGTAACATTGTGACTGTTGCTACAGTGGAACAGTAACATTGTGTCTGTTGCTACACTGGAACAGTAACATTGTGACTGTTGCTACACTGGAACAGTAACATTGTGACTGTTGTTACACTGGAATAGTAACATTGTGACTGTTGCTACACTGGAACAGTAACATTGTGACTGTTGCTACACTGGAACAATAACATTGTGACTGTTGCTACACTGAAACAGTAACAATGTGACAGTTGCTACACTGAAACAGTAACAATGTGACAGTTGCTACACTGGAACAGTAGCATTGTGACTGTTCCTACACTGGAACAGTAACATTGTGACTGTTCCTACACTGGAACAGTAACATTGAGACTGTTCCTACACTGGAACAGTAACATTGTGACATTTGCTACAGTGAAACAGAAACAGTGACTGTTGCTACTGTGAAAGAGTAACACTGACTGTTCCTACACTGAAACAGTAACATTCTGACTGTTGCTCCACTGGAACTGTAACATTGCAATTGTTGCTACACTGGAACAGTAACATTGTGACTTGCAACAGTGACACAGTAACATTATGACTATTGCTACACTGAATCAGTAACACTGAGACTTACTACAATGAAACAGTAACATTGTGACTGTTGCTACACTGGAACAATAACATTGTGACTGTTGCTACAGTAAAACAGTAACATTCTGACTCAATTACCCCCTCAATCGAATTGGTTAATGCAACCACTCCAACCCCAGAGAGATGAACCCCATCCTTTGCATACATATCACGTTTGCCATAGAATTTGTCCCAGTTATCAATGAATGGGATTGCAAGTTCCTTGCAGTACCTGTCTAGCCAGCAATTTATACCAATTGCCCTAGACATCCATTCATTGCCCACTCCCTTTCTAGGCAAGATGCTACATATGACTGGGATCCCTCCCTTAGCTCTGACTACTTCTATGGCTGACCTGTACTTATCCAGCAGCTCTTGTCTCTTGCCCTTCCCAATGTCATTACCCCCAGCACTAAAACAGATAATATGCTTGTTCCCATGAGGAGAGATTACAAGCGCGAAGCTTGATGACATTGGAGGACAGACAAACGAGACGGTACAGCACAGTAACACAGAAGAACAGTACAGCACAATAACACAGAAGAACAGTACAGCACAATAACACAGAAGAACAGTACAGCACAATAACACAGAAGAACAGTACAGCACAATAACACAGAAGAACAGTACAGCACAATAACACAGAAGAACAGTACAGCACAATAACACAGAAGAACAGTACAGCATAATAACACAGAACAGTACAGCACAATAACACAGAAGAACAGTACAGCACAATAACACAGAAGAACACACAGCCTATCCTCCTCTCTGTCACAGCGTGTCCTGCACTCTGACACAGCCTATCCTCCTCTCTGTCACAGCGTGTCCTGCACTCTGTCACAGCCTGTCCTCCTCTCTGTCACAGCCTATCCTCCTCTCTGTCACAGCCTGTCATTATAATGCAACTTAGGAGTATAAGATTTATTTAATGTATTATTATTAAAATATATACAGGATGTAAGTAGTTTAATTGGTTTATTAAGAAGATCTGATATATTATCTTGGCTGCCAGTTTAATCTTGTCCAGATTTTTGTTTACAGTTTATAATTTTAGTACCTTATAGGAAGGGGACGTAATATTACATTATTTAAGGCCAGGCTAATGACAAAAGAAAGTTGGAAGAGTATTTTGGTAACGGAAGAATTATACATATGTGATTTAATTAGTTATAATGAGGGATGCTTAAACTTTGTCAGTGGAACGAGAAACGGATTTCTTAGATGATTTTTGAGAGTTGCATCTGTTTTGAATATATGATTATTTAGTAAAAGGATTCTCTGATGTTTAAGGTGTGTTTCTGTAAAAAAATTATTGTTATAAAGCATCGTTAAAGATATATTTATGATTTTGGAGAGGAAAATGTATTTTATTATTTTTAAAGGGCTTTGCTTAATATATATATATATATATATATATATATATATATATATATATATATATATATATATTATATATATATATATATATATATATATATATATTATACATATATATATATATATATATATGAAGGAGGGGTGTTAATGTTGCAGTTTAAAAACTGTAGTGTAAAGCACCCTTCTGGCAAGACAGTGATGGAGTGAATGATGGTGAAAGTTTTTTTCTTTTTCGGGCCACCCTGCCTTGGTGGGAATCGGCCGGTGTGATAATAAAAAATAAATATATATATATATATATATATATATATATATATAAAATATATATATATATATATATATTATATATATTATATATATATATATTATATATATATATATATATATATATTTACATATACATATTTAAGGCACTATAAATGGTCCTGAGATTTTCTAATGTTTAAGGCACTAGTAATTATTGTTTTAGTGTTGTTTATATATTTTGAACAGATCTGGACGTAGGAAATGTAAAAGATTGTTTTCACTTAGCGCTGCCGGTCAGCCATCGACGGAGGGAACACATAGCAATCCTCTCCCTCGTTTTGTATACCTCTTTGTAGCGTATTTGTGCTCTTCTCTTCTGTACTGGCGGTCTGTGTTACTGTACTGTACTGGTCGACTGTGTTACTGTATTGGTCTGCTGTGTTACTGTACTGTACTGGTCTTCTGTGTTACTATACTGTACTGGTCTTGTGTGTTATTGTACAGTACTGGTCTTCTGTGATATTGTACAGTACTGGTCTTCTGTGTTATTGTACTGTACTAGTCTTCTGTGCTATTATACTGTATTGGTCTTCTGTGTTATTGTATTACATTGGTCGTCTGTTACGGTACTGTATTGGTCTTTGCGTTATTGTACTGTACTGGTCTTCTGTGTTATTGTACGGCACTGGTCTTCTGTGTTATTGCACTGTGCTGGTCTTCTGTGTTACTGTACTGTACTGGTCTTCTGTGTTATTGTACTGTACTGGTCTTCTGTGTTATTGTACTGTACTGGTCTTGTGTTATTGAACTGTACTGGTCTTCTGTGTTATTGTACTGTACTGGTCTTGCGTTATTGTGCTGTACTGGTTATCTGTGTTATTATACTGTACTGGTCTTGTGTTATTGTACTGTTTCTAGTCTTCTGTGTTATGTACTGTACTGGTCGTCTTGTTATTGTACTGTACTGGTCATCTGTGTTATTATACGGTACTAGTCTTCTGTGTTATTGTACGGTACTGGTCTTGTATTATTGTACTGTATGGTCATCTGTGTTTTTATACTGCAGAGGTCTTCTGTGTTATTTTACTGTACTGGTCTTCCGTTATTGTACTGTATAGAATTCCGTGTTATTGTAAATGTACTGGTAGTTTTGTGTTACTGTACTTGTACTGGTCTTCTGTGTTATTGTACTGTGCTGGTCGTCCGTGTTACTGTACTGTACTGGTCGTCTTGTTAATGTACTGTACTGGTCTTCTGTGTTACTGTACTGTACTGGTCGTCTGTTTATTGTACAGTACTGGTTTTTCTGTGTTATTGTACTGTACTGGTCTTCTCTGTTATTGTACTGTATGGTCTTCTGTGTTATTGTACTGTACTGGTATTCTGTGTTATTTTTTACATTGGTCGTCTGTTACTGCACTGTATTGGTCTTCTGTGTTATTGTACTGGTCTTCTGTGTTACTGTACTGTACTGGTCTTCTGTGTTACTGTATGGTCTTCTGTGAATCTGTGCTGTACTGGTCGTCTGGTTACTGTACTGGTCTTCTGTGTTATTGTACTGCACTGGTTTTTCCCTGTGACGTACTGTACTGGACGTCTGTGTTACTGTACTGGTATTCTGTGTTATTGTATTACATTGGTCGTCTGTTACTGTACTGTATTGGTCTTTTGTGTTTTTTGCACTGTACTGGTCTTCTGTGATATTGTACTGTACTGGTCCCTTCTGTGTTATTGTATTACATTTGGGCGTCTCTTACTGTACTGTATTGGTCTTCTGTGTTATTGTACTGTACTGGTCTTCTGTGTTATTGTACTGAACTGGTCTTCTGTGTTATTGTATTACATTGGTCGTCTCTTACTGTATTGTATTGGTCTTCTGTGTTATTGTACTGTTCTGGTTTCTGTGTTATTGTACTGTACTGGTCTTCTGTGTTTTTGTACTGTATTGGTCGCCTGTTATGCTCTGTACTGGGCTTCTGTGTTATTGTACTGTACTAGTCTTCTGTGTTATTGTACTGTGCTGGTCTTCTGTGTTATTGCACTGTACTGGTCTTCAGTATTATTGTACTGTATTGGTCGTCTGTTACTGTACTGTTCTAGTCTTTCTGAGTTTTTGTTAAATGTACTGGTCTTGTGTTATTGAACTGTACTTGTCTTCTGTGTTATTGTACTGTACGGACTTGTGTTATTGTACTGTACTGGTCTTGTGTTATTACTGTACTAGTCTTCTGTGTTTTTTGTACTGTACTGGTCTTCTCTGTTATTTACTGTACTGGTCTTGTGTTATTGTACTGTACTGGTCTTCTGTGTTATTGTACTGTACTGGTCTTGTGTTATTGTACTGTACTGTCTTCTGTGTTATTTTACTGTACTGGTCTTCTGTGTTATTGTACTGTACTGGTCATCTGGTTATTATACTGTACTAGCTTCTGTGTTTTTGTACTGTATGTCTTGTTTTATTGTACTGTACTGGCCATCTGTGTTTTTATACTGCAGTGGTCTTCTGTGTTATTTTACTGTACTGGTCTTCCGTTATTGTACTGTTCTATAATTCCGTGTTATTGTACTGTACTGGTCTTCTGTGTTATTGTACTCAATTAGTCGTGTGTGTTATTGTACTGTACTGGTCGTCTGTGTTACTGTATTGGTCTTCTGAGTTACTGTACTGTACTGGTAGTCTGTGTTACTGTACTGTACTGGTCTTCTGTGTTATTATACTGTGCTGGTCGTCCGTGTTACTGTACTGTACTTGTCGTCTGTGTTACTTTACTGTGCTGGTCTTCTGTGTTATTGTACTGTACTGGTCGTGTGTGTTATTGTACAGTAATGGTCCTCTGTGTTAGTGTAATATACTTGATGTCTGCGTTACTGTACTCTACTGGTCGCCTGTGTTACTATACTGGTCTTCTGTGTTACTATACTGGTCTTCTGTGTTACTGTACTGTACTGCTCGTCTGTGTTACTGTATTGTACTGGTCTTCTGTGTTACTATACTGGTCTTCTGTGTTACTGTACTGTACTGCTCGTCTGTGTTACTGTATTAAACTGGTCTTCTGTGTTACTGTACTGTGCTGGTCGTGTCTGTTTTTATACTGTGCTGGTCGTCTCTGTTTTTATACTGTACTGGTCTTCTGTGTTATTGTACTGTACTGGGCGTCTGTGTTATTCTACTGTACTGGTCTTCTGTGTTATTGTACTGTACTGGTCGTCTGTGTTATTGTACAGTACTGGTCGTCTGTATTACTGAACTGGTCTTCTGTGTTACTGTACTGTACTGGTCTTCTGTGTTATAGTACTGTACTGGTATTCTGTGTTATTGTATTACATTGGTCGTCTGTTACTGCACTGTATTGGTCTTCTGTGTTATTGTACTGGTCTTCTGTGTTACTGTACTGTACTGGTCTTCTGTGTTACTGGACTGGTCTTCTGTGAATCTGTGCTTTACTGGTCGTCTGTGTTACTGTACTGGTCTTCTGTGTTATTGTACTGCACTGGTTGTCCGTGTGACTGTACTGTACTGGACGTCTGTGTTACTGTACTGGTATTCTGTGTTATTGTATTACATTGGTCGTCTGTTACTGTACTGTATTGGTCTTCTGTGTTATTGCACTGTACTGGTCTTCTGTGATATTGTATTACATTGGTCGTCTCTTACTGTACTGTATTGGTCTTGTGTGTTATTGTACTGTACTGGTCTTCTGTGTTATTGTACTGTACTGGTCTTCTCTGTTATTGTATTACATTGGTCGTCTCTTACTGTATTGTATTGGTCTTCTGTGTTATTGTACTGTACTGGTCTTCTGTGTTATTGTACTGTACTGGTCTTCTGTGTTTTTGTACTGTATTGGTCGCCTGTTACTGCTCTGTACTGGTCTTCTGTGTATTGTACTGTACTTGTCTTCTTTGTTATTGTATTACATTGGTCGTCTCTTACTGTATTGTAATTGGTCTTCTGTGTTATTGTACTGTACTGGTCTTCTGTGTTATTGTACTGTACTGGTCTTCTGTGTTATTGTACTGTATTGGTCGCCTGTTACTGCTCTGTACTGGTCTTCTGTGTTATTGTACTGTACTGGTCTTCTGTGTTTTTGTACTGTATTGGTCGCCTGTTACTGCTCTGTACTGGTCTTCTGTGTTATTGTACTGTACTTGTCTTCTTTGTTATTGTATTACATTGGTCGTCTCTTACTGTATTGTATTGGTCTTCTGTGTTATTGTACTGTGCTGGTCTTCTGTGTTATTGCACTGTACTGGTCTTCAGTATTATTGTACTGTATTGGTCGTCTGTTACTGTACTTTACTAGTCTTCTGAGTTATTCTGCTGTACTGGTCGTCTGTTATTGTACTGTACTGGTCTTCTGTGTTATTGTACTGTACTGGTCTTCTGTGTTATTGTACTGTACTGGTCCTTGTGTGTATTGTACTGTACTGGTCTGTGTGTTATTGTACTGTAAAAAAAAAACTGTCTTCCTGTGTTATTGTACCTGTACTGTCTTCTGTGTTATTGTACTGTACTGGTCTCTTTTTTATTGTACTGTACTGTCTTCTTGTTCTTGTACTGTACTGGTCTTCTTGGTTATTGTACTGTAATGGTCTTCTGTGTTATTGTACGACTGTCTTTTGGTTATTGTACGTTTTGGTCTTCTGTTTATTGTACTGTTCGGTCTTTTGTGTTAAGATGTTCTGGTCTTCTGTGTTATTTTACTGTTCTGGTCTTCTGTGTTATTGTACTTTTTGGTCTTCTTTTATTTTACTTACTGGGCTTTTGTGTTATTGACTGTTTCTGGGTTTCTGTGTTATTGTACTGTTCTGGTCTTTTGTGTTATTTATTTTTTCTGGGCTTCTGTGTTATTGTACTGTTCTGGCTCTGTTTATGTACTTCTGGTCTTCTTGTTATTTTTAGTTTTGGGCTTTTTGGTTATTGTACGTTCTGGTCTTTTGTGGTTTTTTGACTGTTCTGGTCTTTTTGTTATTGTCGTCTGGTCTTTTTGTTTTGTACTGTTTTTGGGCTTCGTGTTTTTGTACTGTTTTTGGTTTCTGTTTTTGTATTGTTCTGGTCTTCGTGTTATTGTACTGTTTTTTGGGCTTCTGGTTATTTTACGTTCTGGTCTTCTTGTTATTGGGACTGTTCTGTCTTCTGTGTTATTTTTACTGTTCTGGTCTTCGTTTTTGCTGTTCTGGTCTTCTGTGTTATTTTACTGTTCTGGTCTTCTGTGTTATTGTACGTTTTGGTCTTTGGTTTTTGCATTTTCTGGGCTTCTGGTTATTGTTTGTTTTGGTCTTCTGTTTATGTACTGTTTTTGGTCTTCTGTGTTTTGTATTGTTCTGGTCTTCTGTGTTATTGTATTGTTTTGGCTTTTGTGTTATTGTACTGTTTTGGGCTTTTGTGTTATTGTACTGTTCTGGCTTCTGGTTTTTTTACTTTCTGGGCTTCTGTGTTTTGTACTGGTTTTTGGTCTTCGGTTATTGTCTTTCTGGTCTTCTGTGTTTAAATTTTACTGTTTGGTTTTTGTTTTTGTTTTGGTTTTTTTTTGTTCTTTTTAAAATTTTTGGTTTTTTTTTGATTTTCTTCTTTTTTGTTTTTTTCTTCTGTGTTTTTTTTTTTGTTTTTACGTTTTTTATAATTTTTTATCTTCTATTTTTGTGGTTCATGTTACCAAAGCTGTTTTTGCCCCTTTACATGCTGTTTTTATTTCGTTTTAAATTTTTCTGTTTCATGCTTTTACTTTTTTGTTTTTTTATGGGGTTACTTTCATGTTTCATGCTTTTCATCTTTTTTTTCATGGGTTTTTTTTCCCATCCTTTTTTATTTGGGTTTTCCTATTGTTTTATGCGTTTACTATGCTGGGTTTTATTTGGGTTTTTTAAAGGTTTTTTTTCTGCGTTACTTTGCTGTTTCATGCGGGTTTCTATTTTTTTTTTTTTTTTTTTTTTGTTAATTTTTTGTTTCTTTTTAGGTTTTCCAAATATAAGCTTTATATGTAAAAGTCCTTTTTTTGTTTTTTTTACTTTTTTTTTTTTGTGTTTTTTACTCTAATACCATTTTGACTTGAACCATTTTTATACGTAACAAAACGAAAACCCCCTTTTTCCTAATTTTTTACCAACGGGCTTGCCAGCACTATTTCCCAAAAGATAACCCAAACCCGAGGTCTTCTACCAATAGTCTTTTTGGTTTAAAAATATTTCCCCTAATAAATTTTTCCCAAAATCGTTTTCCCGGCTTAACACTTGAAACCTACCAAAAGGGAAACCTAAAAAAATGAATTTCCCGCCAAAAAAAACTTTAAAAAAAGATATTTTGCCAGACCCGGTTACATACAGTGTTATTTAAATTCGTTTTTGCAGACCCGACTTTTTACACATCACAACCGAAGACCCAGGTGGTGGGGGTGGTGGGGGGTGGGGGGTGGGGGTGGGGGGGGGTGGGGTGGTGGTTGTTCGGTGGGGGTGGTTGTGGTTTTGGGTGTGGGGTGTGGAGGGGGGTGGTTTTTTGGGGGGTTTGGTTTTGGGGGGGGGGGTGGGGGTTGGGGGCGGTGGGTGGGGGGGGTGGTTGGGGGGGGGGGTGGGGGGGGTTTGGGGGGAGGGGGTGGGGGTGGTGGTGGGGGGGGGGGTGGTGGGGGTGGTTTGGGGGTGGGGGGGGGTGGGGGGTTTTGTGGTGGGGGGTTTGGTTGGGGGGTGGTGGGGGGTGGGGTGGGGGTGGTGGTGTGGGGGGTGGTGGTGGTGGGGGTTTTGGGGGGTGGGGTTTGGGGGTGGGGGTGGGTGAGGGTGGTGGGGGTGGGGGGGTTGGGGGGGGTGGGGGGGTGGGGTGCGGTTGGGTGGTGGTGGTTTTCGGGGGGGGGTGGTGGGTGGTGGTGGTTTGGGGGGGGGTGGTGTGGTGGGGGTGGTGGTGGGGTGTGGCCCGGGGGGGTGGTTTGGCGGTGGCGGGGGTGGTGGGGGTGGGGGTTGGGGGCGGGGGGGGGGGGTGGGTGGTGGTGGTGGTGGCGTTGGTGGTGGGGGTGGTGATGATGGGTTTTTGGGTGAGAGGTGAGAGGTGGTGATAAAAAAAATAAAAAGAGAGGGAAATTTCACCTGTGAAACAAAAATTCTTCATTCAATATTCCTTCTACAATTTTGTCTTTTTTATTACTTTTCTGACTTTGTGCCCTTATATCTCTGCAACATAGTGCACCACAACATTGTTTTGCTATATATCTCTGCAACTAGTGCACCCAAACATTTAGTGTGCCAATATCTCGCAACATAGGGGACCCAACATTTAGTGTGCCTATATCTTGCAACTAGTGCACCACAACATTTTGTGTACCATATGTCTCTGCAAAATAGTGCACCACAACATTCAGTGTGCCATATATCTCTGCAACATAGTGCACCACAACATACATCACAGTACATAACAACAGTATCGGAGACAAATTAACACAGTCCCTACTGGCCAGGTTGTGGCAACACACAGTTGTACTGGCCAGGTTGTTTGGCCAACACACAGTCGTACTGGCCAGGTTGTGGTAAACCACAGTCTTACTGGCCAGGTTTTTGGCAGCACACAGTCTTACAGGCCAGGTTGTGGCAAGCCCCACAGTCGTACTGGCCAGGTTTGTGGGGAAAACACAGTTGTACTGGCCAGGTTGTGGCAACAACAGTTTGTACTGGCCAGGTTGTGGCAAACACTGTCCCTACTGGCCAGGTTGTGGCAACACACAGTCCATCTGCCCAGATTGTGGCAAACAAAAGTCGTACTGACCAGGTTGTGGCAACACAGTCGTACTGGCCAGGTTGAGCAAGACACAGTCGTGCTGGCCAGGTTGTGCCAACAAAGTCGTACTGGCCAGGTTGTGGCAACAAACAGTTTGGCTGGCCAGGGTGTTTGCAACACACAATCGTACTGGCCAGGTTGTGGCAACACACTCGTACTGGCCAGGTTGTGGCAACACAGTCGTACAGGCCAGGTTGTGGCAGCACACTGGCCAGGTTGTCGCAGCACAGAGTCATACTGGCCAGGTTGTGGCAACACAGTCATACTGGCCAGATTGAGGCCACACACAGTCGTACTTGCCAGGTTTTGGCAGCACTCAGTCGTATTGGTCAGGTTGTGGAAACACACAGCCGTACTGGCCAGGTTGTGGCAACACATAGTCGCATTGGCCAGGTTGTGGAAACACACAGTCGTACTGGCCAGGTTGTGGCAGCACACAGTCGTATTGGCCAGGTTGTGGTAGCACACAGTCGAACTGGCCAGGTTGTGGCAACACACAGTCGTACTGGCCGGGTTGTGGCAGCACACAGTCATACTGGCCATGTTGTGGCAACACACAGTCGTACTGGCAAGGTTGTGGTAACACCCAGTCGTATTGGCCAGGTTGTAGCAGCACACAGTCGTACTGCCCAGGTTGTGGAAACACAGTCGTACTGCCCAGGTTGTGAAAACACACAGTCGTACTGGCCAGGTTGTGGCAACACAGTCGTACTGGCCAGGTTGTGGCAACACACAGTCGTACTTGCCAGGTTGTAGCAATACACAGTCGTACTTACCAGGTTATGGCAACTCGTACTGGCCAGGTTGCTGCAACACCCAGTCGTACTTACCTGGTTGTGGCACTCGTACTGGCCAGGTTGTAGCAACACACAGTCGTACTGGCCAGGTTGTGGCAACACACAGTCGTACTGGCCAGGTAGTGGCAACACTCAGTCGTACTGGCCAGGTCGTGGCAACACACAGTCGTACTGGCCAGGTTGTAGCAACACACAGTCGTACTGGACAGGTTGTAGCAACACACGTCCGTACTGGGCCCGGGTGGAACACACAGTGTACTGGCCCGGTTGTAGCAACCACATCGTACTGGCCAGGTTGGGA
>NW_026509332.1:0-12744 GCF_026875155.1 Cherax quadricarinatus
TATTAATTATATTTTTAATTATACTGTTTTGTTTGATCCCTTTAAATTTTTGGCGACAGGTTTCTTTTGGGAGATTGTATTAATTCATTAAGATTAAATTTATACCCAAAGTAAAAACCATTAAAAAAAAGAAAATTGATCAAGTGGTATTAACTCGTGATCAAAAGGGAGGTTTAAATTTTCAAAAATGAAAGTGTTCTCTTTGTTTTACTTTTAAAGACCTATAAAACGGAGGAATTTTAAATTGATTTAATATTGAAGAACCGTCAAGTGAGAACATTTTTCTCCCCCCTTCAGGAATCGTTCCTAAAACTTTTGATATTTGGGGGTGAAATTGGGGGTTTTTAGATGAATATTATATAAGGGGAGGGAGGGGGGGAGGATTTTTGTCATTTCTGGGTGGGGGCCCAAAAAAGCATCCATTCTTATTAAAACCCTTTTGGTCCGGGAGTTTTAAAAATTGGAAAAAAATTGTTAAACGATGTAATAATGGTATTGCATTAAAAAATTCGGGGAGAAATGAGGTGTAGAATCTTTAAAAGGGTTTGTCGGAAAAAAGTTTTATCCGGGGGGGGAAAGAAAGATTGTTTGAAAGTTTAAAAATTAATAAAAAAAAGAAAGTGGTATTTAATTATTTTAGTTTATTGTTAACTGTCATTTTTGTATGTGGGCGGGTGCTCTATACGTTACCCCAGGGGGGCTCAACGCCCCCGTTCCCTTTTTTTTCTCATCCTAGCTGATGGATTCCCAAAATTCCCGGACACAGCTTTACTGAATTCGATGCGCTGACAACCTTAAAGTATTACCAGTAAATCAGGGATCTGAAAAATTTCTCGAATTTAGAATAAAAAGTTCAGAAGGACTTTTTTTAGTTTAACGACTCTGCCCTTTGGGAAATGAAAAAATATAAAAAAGGGAGGTGGGAGTGCACGGGGAGGAGGGTAAGGCGATTTTTGGGAATTTATAGCAGAAAAATTTCAAATCTTGTGTTTGTATCTCAATGCAACTTTTGAATCGAATCCATTTTTTTCATATGCAGGTTAATTAAACTGTTAAGCATTTATCCCCCTTTAAAATAGATACATTTGGGGAATATAGCATTCTTTCGAATAATAAGACAACAGTAGTACATTACAACAGTGATTTCGAGTATTAAGAAAGACGAGGGGAAATTATCGAATGAAGGAATACTTTTTCCCTTGATGTGGATGTGAGTGTTTTCACGAAATATCCCGGATATGTCGAATGTCGATTGAGACTTGAATTGCATTCACCGCTGGGCAGTTTTACCCATTAAGCGGAAAAAAAAAATATAATATTAAATTCCCTTAAATTATGGTCGAAAAAAGTTTTTTCCCCTATACAAATACATTTAAATTTCATTTAATTCAAGCATGAGGGAAATTGCAAGGTTTTGAAAATCTGTTCAAGGACATTATTTAAATCATCATTTGGGGTTAATCAAACACAATTTTATCGCAGATAAACCCTTGGGACAAGTCCTCCCCAAAAAGTGTTTTTTTTTAAAAAGTTGATTGAAGCATATGATGGAGGATATAATTTTAATCCATTATATTTTTACTGAAAATTTGAAACATTTCGGGGGTTACAATTAATTCAAAATGATTCTTAATATTGCTAAAGTTTCCTACCCCCGAGTAGGTTATTTCGTACCTGAAATCTCAGGTTTGGAGACTGATCCTGTTACAATAAGAGTTTTCTCCAAAGGGAGAACTTTATTAGGGGTTTACCTAAGAGGTGAAAAGGTCAAGAATGCTATACTGTCGAGAATAAAGGAAATTTGGAATGATAACATTTGGGAAACCCAAAAAGAGAATAGAATTTGTCTGATGTTTGGTGAAACTCATGCAAAATTTTTAAAAATTTAAAAAAAATAGAACAGTGATAGTGAATTTAAAAATATAGCCATGAATTGTGAAAAGATAAATTTACCTTTAAACATCAACGGGGAAATATGCCTCGTTTTGGGATGTTTGCCCCAAATAAAATAAAAGAATTATTTTTGAGGTAAAAGATAAGCCGGTTTTTCATCATTTAATATATTGAACGATCAAGAGAAATTGGCTCATTGGTTTACTAAAAAGTGAACAAAAACTATTAAATTTTAAAAGATAGTTTCGGGGTGGATTTAAACATACAAATATATATGAGAAAATTATATACAAGAGAAATCATGTACGGTATTAATCAGAGGATTCAACATGAAAAATCATTGGGTGGCGTCCTTAAATGCTATATTTTTGTGTAAATTAACAAATTATAGCGTAAAGAAAATTATACCATATTTATTTAAAATTTTTAGTAAAAAAAATAAAGAATGATCAAGTTATATTGACAATATGCCATATGGGCATTTCAATATACCCTCATGTTTCAATAGTAACTTTGCTAATAATTCAACGTGGAATTAGAAAATCTGTGTAAAATATTGGAATTATCGAACTGCGGGTAGAGCCTGAGCGTTTAGCGGCGAAGCCAAGGTCGCAACACCTGGTAAAAATGACCATGCGGGTAACTGTTTTGGATCTACAGTAATTCAAGAAACAGTCGGTCAAGATGAATCCAATTCAGTATCCGTTGGAGGTGTCAACATGAGGAAGGGAAGACAGTATCCCTGTGTATGTTGGATTAATCAACATCCTCCTCCTGCGTTAAATGGAAAGTGAATTTTGTTCATTAACCAAGTGAAAACTTGTTGTAATAGTGAAAAATCTTTTATTCTTTTACACATAAATAATTTTAGAATGTATGTTATTAACCACAAAAACGTTTTGTACTTTAGATGACAATTAAAGTTGCACCTTATTCTTCTAATGGATTTTTTTTTTCTTGCCAGATGTAATATAATGCGGATGTTGGAACTTATCGCGCAAATCAAATCCGACAGGAGCAAATGATTTCGAGGTGATGTTTTGTTAGGAACGAGGATCCACCTCACCTCTTACACACCCATAATGGAGAGCTGCTGCCCCCTACCAACGTGAAGATCACGTCTTCTCCCCGGCATCATGTGATGTTGAGAATGTACCTCCTATTCATGGAGTTGATGTTAGCGCTTTTATCCAGTGACATAGTAAACTTCCTAACCCACGTCGAGATCGGACCTTCTCCCCAGTCCTCATGTGGATGCCGCCTACATGTAGCACTAATAACATATAATGAAGATATTAATATGAGAGGAGAATGTGCCAGTAGTCCGTTAATGTGGATAAAGTTTATGAGTGAGATGGAATATTTCATGACAAATTCCCAACCTATTCATTGTTTGTGAGGATACCGACGCCTTTCCCCCATAAATTATCCACCTACTTCCTCAACCACATCCTCCCCAGAAGTTAATTATATATCATGATTGACGCAACGAAGATGATCTAGAACAAATGCACAAATTTCTCCAAGAAAAAGAATTACTCTAGTTGATTTTAGTCAATGAATTTGTATCTTTTTTCAATTAATTATTTTTGTTGGATGTATATGAAATGCATTTGGTTGTACCATAAATAAATGAAAATATTGTGAGTAGTGTTATCCTGCATTTTAAGTTAATGTCCTCCGACAAGATTCAGCCTGTGTGTGTGTTGTCCATCACGTGACGTCAATGACATAGGGAAATCGACAAGATTCAGCCTGTGCATGTGAAGGTCATCACGTGACCGTCACTGACCACCGAGTAAACACAGGTGGGGTGATGTCACACTGTTTAGACCTGTAGTAAGAGAAAGTAAACCATGCCCATAGGGGAGTTTCTTTGAATGCTTACCATATCCGAGAAAAACATAGCCGAGGAATTGGAGCAGGGAATTTGGATGCAAGTGGAGTCCATTTTGAATGCTGACCGACCAGAAGGGGAATCCAAAAAAAACTTGATCCAGGGAATCAGAGGAGGAAAAGTTGGGATGGGGGTGAAGTGTGATCCATTTTGAATGCCTTATCCCCCCAAAGGGGGGAATCCAAAAAAAACTTTATATAAGGAGATGGAGTCGTTCTGCATTATCGAGAAAAACTTGACCAAGGAAGTAGACAGGAAAATTTGGATGAGGTGAAAATGGGAGTCCCATTTTGAATGCATACTCCCAGAGGGGGGAATCCAAAAACTTGATTCGAGGAGAGGGTCTTTTGTATTATCGAGAAAAAACTTCATCCAAGGAAGTAGAGCAGGAAAATTTGGATGGAGTGAAAGTGGGAAGTCCATTTTGATTGCATACCTACAGAGAGGAAAATCCAAAAACTTTCAAAGTTTATACTCCTAAAAGGATTACAATGCTGAGTTTACAGAAATTTGTTATTGTTTGGTTTACATGTAGTAAAATTGTGATTTACAGAGTGTACCACTAGAACGCTTATGCATGGCTAATCATTTCGGGCATACTTAGTTTTTATTCTTAATTGTAAAATATTACAAATTATGAGGTCAGGTTGGTATTATGGCTAAGTGACTATATACTAGTTGTGGTTTATGCAATGTGAATGCTTTTGTTATTGGCACCAGTAATATATTTTTCCATGTATTGAGTATCACAGGATTCATTATTTTAAGACTGAGATTAATATTTCTGTTTATGGTCAAATGAGTGAGGCGTGTGTAATGTGAACAACTCAGTGGAATCGTGTAGTTTAGTTGACGGTGTGTATCAGGGATTAAGATGGTTTTCTAATGGTATTTTTGAAGGTGATGAAGGTGTCTGCAGTTCTAGAGTTCTCAGTAGGGTATCCAGATTTTAGGGCCTTTGACTGTACATTGTATTTTGTAAAGGTTTAGTCGACACGGGGAATGTTCGTAGATATGTTTGTTTCTGGTTGTATGCCTGTGGGTTCTTCACAACTATCAAGAAAGCGGTTAGGTCCAATGTTGATAATTAGAGTTTAAGCCCTGTAAGATATAGATTGCACAGTATAATGTGTGATGTACTGAACTGGGAGTAAGTTTAGATCTTTTGAAGAGTGGGGGGGCGTGCTGCCAGGGATTGGAGATTTAGTGATTATTCTTACTGCAGCTTTTGTTGGGGGGTTATTATGGCTTTAGTGTGTTGCTGCAGTTGAGCCCCAAGCACAAATAGCAATAGGTGAAGGTATGGATAAATAATGAGGGTATAGTTGAGAAGGGCAATTTGCGGCACTTAGTATCGTATCTTGGAGAGGATCCCAACCGTTTGGATACTTTTGTTTGAGGCTATATGCGGATATGGGTGCTGTAATTCAGGTTGTTGTCAAGGTATAAGCCTAGAAAATTTTCCCACATTATATTCTGGTAATTAGAGTGTTGTCAATCTTAATGTTAATTTGTGCATCTCTCTGCTCTGCTAACCAAACATAATATAGTAAGTTTTTGTACAGTGTTAAGCGTAAGTTTATTGCTGTCCTTCAAGTCGATGCTTAATCAGCTCCCATTCACAATGTGTTGAGGGTGGCAAGATTAGGGTGAGAGATGACAAAGTCGTGTCATCAGCCAAGAGAATGGGTTTCAGGTTTGGGATAACGTTTGAGGAAGGTCATTGATGTTATGATGAAAGCAGGGGACTCAAGGACACTTCCCTGCGGAACTCCAGTATCAAGTGGCCGTGTTGCTGATGCTGTCTTTAAGGTGATGTACTGATACCTATTAGTAATGTAAGATTTGAAATAAGCAAGCGCCATGGCCTCTTATACCGTAGTGTCAAGTTTGTGGAGTAGGAATTTCGTGGTTTACTGTGTCCAACAGCTTTTCTTAGGTCAATAAAAATTCCTAGTGTATATTCCTTATTTTCCAAAAAATGGCATGGGTGGGGGTAAAGCAGATCCTAGCATTTTATGATTGCATCATTAGTGCTTTATTTTTCTACCGTAGAATCAAACTGTCAGGGGTTAGTATGTTTTTGAGCCGTTATAAATGAATACATTCTCCTGTGCACAGCTTCTCAAAGATTTTGGATAGGCAAATGGTAAGTTAGATCTTGCCTATAGTGTTAAGTCTGTAGGGTCAACCACCATTATGTATTGGGTGTACCCCCTGCCATCTTGAGTATTTCGGGAAGGTGCTAGTCTCTATGGACTATTGTTCAAAATATTGAAATAGGCATGCGAACAGACATGGGCCGCTCGCTGTACAGTAATGTGGACATGAGACAGATTCCCCAGTTATTTTTAAGTGACATTATGATCTCAATGACTTCCGTGGGCTCAGATTGGTGCAAAGATAGAAGAGAATTAGGGAAATTTCATCTAGGTAGTCCCGGCATGGGCATTGTATGTGGAGATTTTACTGGCAGAGATTAGATCCATTGTTGTAGAATAGAGACGTTTTATCTTGTTATCTGTTGCTCATTGGGATGTAGTGGGTTTCATTAGGTTTAGTTAGACATATTCTTGGTTTTTCTCAGTTTGAGGGTCCCTAGAATCTGAGAGAGTGTTTTCCCAGGTCTTTTTTATATCTCCTCTATGTCCTGTGAATCTACTGGAGTAAGTATAGTTGTTGCTTTTTCATTACTTTGGTAAGCTGTTGAATAGTGTTTTTAAGAGTATCTTTGTGTATTAAGCCCTGTCTTATTGCTTTTCATAATGGTGTTTCTTGTCAATGGATTTTCAGAATGGTGCGGGTTTATCCATGGGCATCCAACCATTTGTTTGCGATCTGTTTCGTATTTCAAGACAATGTTTGTTGTATAGAGTCTAAGTATTTTGTTAAGAAAGATGTCTGTCCAGTCATCAATACCATGGCCTTGGAAGAATTCTGTAGGCCAATCAACAGTCTCTAGGTCAGCTGTGAACTTCCTTACCTGAGGCCGTCTTCCATGGAGTCGAAATGAGACTTTGTTGTATTCAAGGGGTGGTTTACTATGTGACTGGAGGAAGGTAGGGTAAGTGATCAGTAGTGCTTATCTTGATTATCCTGATTTTAAGGGGGGCCTAGTTATATGGTCCATATGAGGTCTATTATAGGTTGCACTTGTCTCAGTGAGCCTGGGTAGGTTTTTAGTTATTGTTGGTATGAGAAGTGTGTTTGTTCATATGTTGATGAAATCAGTTACAGGCTGATCATCCAGTAAGCCAAGGTGATGTTAAGTACCCCCCCCCCCCACCAGCCTAGAGAAGGTGGTGCTTATTTCATTTGTCTGTTTGTTATAGTGACTTTAATTTCCACTGACATTTGGGATGTATTTGTGTGAGTATCCGTAAAGGCACCGATTGTTATAGTTTTTTACAGTAAAAATAGCAAAAATGGTATTACTCCCCTATGATTTCATCACATAAAAGCAAAAAGTGGTGCATAAGAACAAGATAAAAGGTTAGAGTAATAGATTGCAATACCACCCCACTTGGTTGTTCTGCATGGTTTGAATTGCTGTGCAACCTGTAGAGGGTATATATCTATTGTGTCCTGCATAAGCCAGGCTCAGAAAGATAATGCAGGAGAAGGGTGCTTTAGTGCACCAAGAGTGACTAGGGTCATCATAGTGTTTGCTTAAGAACTTATGTTGTGGTTAGAGTAATGAAATAGACTTTTAGTATTGTTTAGGATAGTGGTGGCTTGTGATGCTGTGTAATAAAGGCAGTTATTTCCAATAGGTTTTGATTGGTGTCAGATTATGGAGTTAAAGACAGAGTCTTTGTATTAACGAGAAAACTTGATCCAAGGAATAGAGCAGGAAAATTTGGGATAGGGGTGAAACGGGAGTCCATTTTGAATGCTTACCTCCAGAGGGGGGCAATCCAAAAACTTTTATCGATGAGATGGAGTCTTTGTTAATATCGGAAAACTTCATCCAAGAAGTAGAGCAGGACAATTTGGGATGCAGTGAAAGTTGGAGTCCATTTTGAATGCTTACCCCCAGAGGGGGGAATCCAAAAACTTATTCGAGAGAGCACAAGAAAATAAAAAAAAATAAAAAACATTTGGGATGGGGGTGAAAGTGGGAGGGGGAACCTCAAAAACATGATCAAGAGATGAGAGCACATGAAATAAAAAAAATAAAAAAAAATGAAAAAAATTCCGGTAGCGGGGCAATCCGTACGATGCGGCAGTATGCCTGCACGAAGGCGCGGCGGGCACTAGGGCATTGGAACTTAGGGGGGCGTTGGTGGGTGTTGAAGGGCGTGGTAGGGGATTGAGGGCGAGGTGGTCGAGGGTGAGGTGGTCGAGGGTGAGTCCATGTCGCTGGTTGTGTGGACGGGCTGGCCTCGGGAGGGGCGCACTGGGCATGCGGGCTAGGAAGGATACGCTCAGGAGGGACCGCCTCGGCCACAGGCACCACTCAGTCATCAGAACCTTTCAGGAGGGACAGCACAGGAAGGACTGCTTCATAGGAGACCACTCAGAGGTAGAGACTTATCTCAGCCGCATTCAGCTCTACTCTCATGTGTTTGGCAAGACGTATGGGGTTTGTGGGAAAATTTTCTCTCCAGGGGGTATCATCCCCCTTCAGCCCCTTCGCCCTTTCAGCCCTGAGTGGCCAAGCCCTCAGAGGGGCGAGCATCTTTTTTACTGCTAGAGTGAGTAATTGATCACAGATGCTAAGCCACATCATCAAGTGACCTCTGCTCCGTTTGCAGCGGTGTTGCTAAGTGTGTAGTTTGTATAAGAGACAGTACATCTCTTACTTAGCAGGACAATTAAGGAAAATCCAGCTCCCACCTTTATTACCACGAGTAAAAGATAGTGTACATTTTGACTATGATTAAGACAGCAAGAAACAAACATTCTGCTTTGCTTCATCGAGAGGGTGACTAAGGATAGCAAGTTACTAGGTCAAGCGTTTTTTTTTTGTGCTGGGGGCAGTGATGCATGGAGCGCTATGGCGTCCTGGCAGACAACTTGACTCTACTACGAACACTGACGCCAGAAATCTTTTGCATAAACTAATATTTCATTGGTAACTTTTTTTTTTTCATATTTTTGGGGTGTTTTGCACGATTAATTTGTTTCCTTATTTCTTAAAAAAAAATTGATCGCTTTTCGATTTTTTGGGGATTCGATGACCCAGGAATGGTTTAAAATATCAACCGGGGTCCACTTAATGATAATAATAAAAAACCGGTCTCTTTTACTTACTTTCGCCTGGTTTTTTACATAACTCGCACCTGCCTCTCTCATGTACCTTCCCTCTCTCTCTCATTTTTTCTTTTTTATCCCTTTTACCACCCTGCCCTCTTTAAACACAAAAATTTTAAGGAATAAGAGGAACTTACAGCATTTTATTGCTCGGGATTTTTAAATATCGTAAAAATTTTGTTGGGTGAAATGGCCTGGTGGGGACCCACGACAACCATACACACCACACTTGTTTTTTTTACAAAAATACTATTTTCTCCCCCAGATAAAGACTAAAAAATTTTTAAGGTAATAAGATCCACTATTTTTTATTTTTATTTTTTTTGTTTTTAATGCCTATTTATTGCAAACTTAATATTTTTAGTGTAAACTTGTTACTAGTATTTTATGCATTTATAAAGGAAAAAAGGGTGTTCCCTTTACGGCAATTTCCCTTTTAAAAACGGCGTAGCCGGGAACCCAAACCTCCATAAAGGGGGGCCCTACTGACCAAAATAAATGGCCCCCCGGGTTAAAAACGAATTTTCACCCAGAAGTATTTTCAGGGCCAGTACGACCAATTGTTCCCATAAGAATATTGAAGTTTTGTCCATTTCAGCCCCCCAAACATACACGTCCCAAACGCACTTACTAAATACACTTATTAATTGGTCGCATTAGGAGGGGACGTTTGAGGGTCCCCTGGATTTTTCAGAGTAAATATAAAATTGAAATAACTTTTAAAACACTTTAAATTTTGGAGTTTTGCATAATATAAAGACTTAATGTTACGGATCTCACAAGAAGTAAACAAACCGGGTGGGCACCATGACCGTATAAAATCAGGGGGGGGGAGCCGATAGATTTTGGATAATTTTAATTGACGTATTAAAGGGCCGTAAAGGGGGACCCCTGTATATTAATAATAATCACTCTTTGGGACATTAAATGTCTTTTTTTACATTAACCCCTTTTCTTTTTCAGGCCCCCTCTGAACTTCATTCTAGTCGCCAAATATTTTAAAAAAAAAAAAAAAATTATTTTTTCTTTTGAAATGTAAGATTTTTTTTTCTGAGTGTTTTTTGCCCAAAAAAAAAAAAATTTCCCTCAGTACTTACTGAGATATAGAGTTGTGAAGTTTGCAGAAAATGAGCCGCGTATGGCAACAGCGGCGACTGCCGCCACCAGGTAAACTTAGTTTACTTGTATTTGAAGGTTTGTTGTTTTGTTCACTATTTTTTTTTTCACATAACTTTGTGGCCTATGAGACCAAAGTAAGGTGCAATGTACAATATACCTCGTTGTATACAAAAAAAATAAGCACACAAACATAATTATAAATATATTTTTACAAACTTGTTTACAAAAACAAACAATACAAAAAATTGTTTATTACTATTATTCTAAAATATATATCCCAATATATAGTCACTGGACATATTCTAGAAGACTGCAGCTTGTGGAAACTCTTTGAAACATGGTGTCATACACAATGGTGTTCACACTCCTCACACATAAAACCAGTGTGTGTGCATTTTTTGTGGGTTTTTTTTTTATGTGAAAAAGACAAAAAAACCTTCTCGAGCTTTTTCTGCAAAGTATTAGCAGGGCAGTTGTGTTATGTATTTTTTTTTTTTTTTTTTCAACAAGTCGGCCGTCCTCCCACCGAGGCAGGGTGCCCAAAAAAAAAGAAAATCCCCAAAAAGAAAATACTTTCACATCATTCAACACTTTCACCACACTCACACTTTTTCACTGCTTTTTCAGAGGTGCCCAAATACAACGTTTAGAAGCATATACGTATAAAGATTACACAACATACCCTCCAAACTGCCAAAATCCCAAACCACTCCTTTAAAGTGCAGGCATTGTACTTCCCATTTCCAGGACTCAAGTCCGACTATATGAAAATAACCGGTTTCCCTGAATCCCTTCACTAAATATTACCCTGCTCACACTCCAACAGATCGTCAGGTCCCAAGTATCATTTGTCTCCATTCACTCCTATCTAACATGCTCATGCATGCTTGCGGGAAATCCAAGCCCCTCGCCCACAAAACCTCCTTTACCCCCTCTTTCCAACCCTTTCGAGGACGACCCCTGCGGGTTGTGGGTAGATATCAATTGTGTCCTGCTTAAGCCAGGTCTCAGTAAGAATAATGCAGGAGAAGGGTGTCTTTATGACAAAAGGAGTGCCAGGAGGTCATCATAGTGTTTGCTTAAGGACCTGATGTTGTAGTTAAGAACTGATAGACTTTGAGCAGTGTTCAGGATAGTGTTGGCTTGTGATGCTGTGTAATAAAGGCAGTTAATTTCCAATAAGTTTTGATTGTGTGTTAGATTATGGAGGGTCAACGTGATCATTCATCTTTTAGGTTTAAATAGTGGTTGTTTATATCCTGTATTATGTGGTGAGTTCTAATACTGATTTCTGTAGTGGTGGGAGGTTTGGATAAGTATACCGCTAAAGCACTTTGGTCATACAGAGTATAGACACTAATAAACATAATGAAATTGATATTGTCAATGTGTTGTGCTAGAATGAACTAAAGTACAACTAGGTATAAACTAATACTATAAAAAAAAAGTTACAGGTGGCACCAGACTCACTCTTGTAATTGCACTAAGGTCTAATATAATGAATTTAGTGTTGTCTATGTATTGAGCTAGAATGAGCTAAAGTACAACTAGGTATAAGCTTATAATATAAAAATACAAATTAAAATGGTACTTGCAATTGCACTAGGGTCTGATATAGGTTGTTAACAAGATCAAGAGTATAACTAGATTCAAATTGACGAAATAAAATTCACAAATGACCCCAAAAGTTTGAAATTTGATAGAAAACTTACGGAATTATGCTCTCGCGAAAGTTAGCGGTCTCGGTGATGTTTACGCATCAGCAATTCTGCCCACTTTGAGCCCCATTTTCGGCCAATTCCACTGTACTAGTCGACAAAAAACATGAATATTTCACTAGAACTCCATTTTTTCTATCGAATGAGTGCAAGAAACCACCCATTTATCAATTTCAACTATCCAGTACAGTGGTCAGAATTTAGCAATTGTGGAGAAATTTTCTCCAGGAGGGGCGTATCAGCCCCCTTCAGCCCCCTTCAGCCCTTTCAGCCCTGAGGGGCCACTCAGAAGGGGCGAGCGTCTTGTTTACTGCTAGAGTGAGTAATTGATCACAGATGCTATGCCACGTAGTCAAATGACCTCTGCTCCTTGCAGCGGTGTTGCAACATGTATTTTTATAAGAGACTACATCTCTTACTTAGCAGGACAATTAAGGAAAATCCTGCTCCCACTTTATTACCATAGTAAAACTAGTGTACATTGTTGTCTATGATAAGACAGCAAGAAACAAACATTCTGCTTTGCTTCATCGAGAGGTGACAAGGATGCAAGGTACCCAGGTCAGCGTTTTTTTTTTTTTGTGCTGGGCAGTGACGGCATGGAGCACGGGAACGTCTGCAACTATCTTTGACTCTAGGGAAAAGGGGACAAATGACCCCCAGGAGATCTGTGCGTTGTGTGAGCAAAGTGTCTCTAACACAAACACTTCAGAGAAGTGTGATCAGCTTCTCTTGTGATACATTGTGAACAATAAAGACAAATCTTGTGGAAAATAGTGTACCAGTGTGCGTTTCCTAGACAATGGAAGACGTGGACATCCAAGGACACTTCACTTCTATCAAGTCACCGTATCTGTCGAA
>NW_026509333.1:0-14960 GCF_026875155.1 Cherax quadricarinatus
CTTTTTTCAACCCTTTCCCCCGGCTGGACCCTAGCTCACTGGACTGTCTTTCCTGTTCAGCTGTTCTTGGCCCCTCCCAGTGTCTTTAGTCTCTGCATATAGCATAACCTCTTCACTGTCTTCAGACCTCTCATTTTTCCTAGTGTGCTCCTCGTCTTTGCCTTGGCCTTTTGTGGTCTGATGGGGCCCTTGTTTTACATTATAACTTCTTTTTTCCCTCTAGTCCCTAGTCTGCACCTTACACAGAAGTTCCTGATGTTATGTCTGTACTGTCATTTTTCTCTTTAAGCTGTTTCAGGTTTCTCAGTTCCTCTTCTAAGCACTGTATCTTAGCTTCTGCTACTATGGCTTTTTGCTCCCACTTCCTGCTCTCTGCAGCTATCCCTCTCCTCCATTTTCATGTTTTTTGTGTGTGTGTCTGAGTGTGTGTGGGGTGTGTGTGTGTGTGTGTGTGTGTGTGTGTACTCACCTATTTGTACTCACCTATCTGTGGTTGCAGGGGGCCCGAGTCACAGCTCCCTGGCCCCGCCCTCTTCGCTGATTGCTACTAGGTCCTCTCTCTCCCTGCCCCATGAGCTCTATCTACCTACCTTAAAACATGTATGGTTCCTGCCTCCACTACACACTTTCTAGCTATTCCATGGCTGACTACTCTATACTGAAGAAATATTTCCCTAACATCCCTTTGTTCATCCTGATCTTCAACTTCCAATTTTTGACCTCATGTGTCGTGTCCCATCTCTGAACATCCCGTCTTGTCCACCTCGTCTATTCCGCGCAGTATTTTATATGTCGTTATCATGTCTCCCCTGACCCTCCTGTCCTCCAGTGTCGTCAGGCCGATTTCCCTCAACCTTTCTTCATAGGACAATCCCCGTAGCTCGGGGACAGTCTTGTTGCAAACCTTTGCACTTTCTCTAATTTCTTGACATGCTTGACTAGGTGTGGATTCCAAACTGGTGCTGCATACTCAAGTATGGGCCATGTGTGTGTGTGTACTCACCTATTTGTACTCACCTATTTGTGGTTGCAGGGGTCGAGTCCTACTCCTGCCCCGCCTCTTCACCGGTTGCTACTAGGCCCTCTCTCTCCCCGCTCCATGAGCTTTATCAAACCTCGTCTTAAAACTGTGTATGGTTCCTGCCTCCACTACGTCATTTTCTAGGCTATTCCACTGCCTTACAACTCTATGACTGAAGAAATACTTCCTACTACTTTCTGACTCATTTGTGTCTTAAACTTCCAATTGTGGCCTCTTGTTTCTGTGCCCCCTCCCGGGAACATCCGTCTTTGTCCACCTTGTCTATTCCATGCAGTATTTATATGTCGTTATCATGTCTCCCCTGACCCTCCTGTCCCCAGTGTCGTCAGGCCGATTTCCCTTTAATCTTTCTTCATAGCCTGGAACTAACCTTGTCGCAAACCTTTGTACTTCTCTAGTTTCTTGACGTGCTTTATCAAGTGGGGTTCCAAACAGGTGCTGCATACTCCAGTATGGGCCTGACATACACGTGTACAGTGTTTTTGAATGATTCCTTACTAAGGTATGGGATGCGTTCTCAGGTTTGCCAGGCGCCCATATGCTGCAGCAGTTATCTGATTGATGTGTGTTTCCCGGGAGACATGCCGGTGTTATACTCACCCCAAGATCTTTCTCCTGAGTGAGGTTTGCAGTCTTTGGCCACCTAGCCTATACCTGTCTGTGGTCTTCTGTGCCCTTCCCCTATCTTCATGACTTTGCATTTGGCAGGATTAAATTCGAAAGCCCATTTGCTGGACCAGTGCCCCAGTCTGTCCAGGTCTCTTGAAGTCCGGCCTGGTCCTATCAATTTAATTCTCCCATTAATTTTCACACAATCTGCAAACGGGGACACTTTTGAGTCTAACCCTTCGTCATGTCGTTCACATATACCAAAAATAGCACTGGTCCTAGGACCGACCCCTGTGGGACCCCGCTCGTCACAGTGCCCACTGTGATACATCATTACGTACCATGACTCGTTGTTGCCCTCCCTGTCAGGTATTCTCTGATCCATTGCAGTGCCCTTCCTGTTATATGCGCCTGATGCTCTAGCTTCTGCACTAAATCTCTTGTGAGGAACTGTTCAAAGGCCTTCTTGCAGTCCAAGAAGATGCAATCAACCCACCCCTCTCTCTTGTGTCTTACTTCTGTTATTTAAAACATAAAACTCCAGAAGGTTTGTGACACAGGATTTGCCTTCCGTGAATCCGTGCTGGGTTTGGGATTTATACTCCTGTTCTTTTCCAGGTGCTCCACCACTCTCCTCCTGATAATCCTCTCCATAATTTTGCATACTAAACACGTCAATGACACAGGCTATAGTTTAGTGCTTCTTTCTGTCTCCTTTTTAAAAATGGGAACTACATTTGCCGTCTTCCATACCTCAGGTATTTGCCCAGTTTCCAGGATGTGTTGAAGATTGTGGTAAGTGGCACGCACAACATATCTGCTCCCTCTCTAAGGACCCACGGGGAGATGTTGTCCGTCCCATTGCCTTTGAGGAAACGATGTCCCTTAACAGTTTTCTTCCCCTCCTCCTCATCTGTATGTATGTCGTCCAAAACTTTTGGTGTATTCCTTGCTGGTGTCCCCATCTGGTCTGTCCCCCCAGAGTCCTTCCCTGTCTCTAACGTAAATATTTCCTTAAATCCGTTTTGAGCTCCTCACATACCTCTTGATCGTTTTTGTGAGTTCTCCACCTTCTTTCCTTAGCCTATCCCCTGGTCCTTGACTGTTGTCTTCCTCCCCAATGGGCTATACAGCATTTCGGGGCAGATCTGACTTTCGATGCTATGTCTTTTTCATACTGTCGCTGGGGCCCCCCTCCTTATCTGTGCATACTCGTTTCTGGCTCTTCTACAAAACTCCTTGTTTTCCTGGGTCCTATGCCTCCTGTACCTTTTCCATTCTCTGTTTTCACTTAGTTTTTGCCCCCCTACACCTTCGGGTAAACCAAGACTCGTTTTGGTCTTCCTATTATTTCTGTTTCCCTTGGGAACAAAACTTTCCTCTGCCTCCTTGCACTTTGTTGCCACATATTCCATCATCTCGTTTTCTGATTTTTTCCCACCATTTCTCTGTCCCACTGAACCTCCTGCGGGAAGTTTCTCATACCTGTGTAGTCCCCCTTTTATAGTTTGGCCTTCCCCTTCAGTTCCTGTTACCTTCTCCACTTGTAACTCTACTAATAGTCAAAACTCAGAACCCCCCATGATCGCTAGCTCCAAGGGCCTGTCGTAAGTGATGTCCTCAATGTCTGAACTGCTCAGGGTGAACACAATGATCCAGTCTTGCTGGCTCATCCTCCCCTCTCTCTCTCGGTTGGTCCCTGACATGTTGATGCATGAGGTTTTCAAGTACCACATCCATCATCTTGGCTCTCCATGTTTCGGGACCCCCATGTGGCTACGGGTTTTTCCCAGTCGATCTCCCTGTGGTTGAAATCGCCCTTTTACCAGTAACTTTGCTCTGCTCGAGTGAGCTCTTCTTGCCACCTCAGCCAGTGTGTCCACCATCAATCACCCTGTTGTTTTCTTCGTACTCCTCTCTTGGCCTCCTGCAGTTCTGTGGTGGGTTATACATCACTCCAATGACTACTTTATGTTCTCCGGACTGAATTGTACCTACAATGTAGTCTCTTTCTCCAATCATGTCCATGCCTTCCATTTCCTCAAATCCCCATCGGTGTTTTATGAGCAGTGCAACCCCTCCTCCCCCTCTACTCCTTCTATCTTTCCTCAGGATCTCATTACAGTTGTGACCGGGTGTGGACGTGTGACTTGTTCATGATTGTAGCCATGAATAAATGTAAATAAGTAAATTTACTTACATGATACATTACCTTTGTAACGTGCTCTGTTATCAAAACTTTGGGGTCCAGTCCCTGGACCCATTATGTACCTCTGTAATCTTTTGACTACCGCCCACAGGATTGGTATGAGGTGCATAATAAAAATATTAAATTAACTCTGTTAATATTACAATGTGGTGTTTACATATTATAAAATACATCCTTCCATGTACAGTCATACATCCTTCCATGTACAGTCATACATCCCTCCATGTACAGTCATACATCCTTCCATGTACAGTCATACATCCCTCCATATAGTCATACATCCCTCGATGTACAGTCATACATCCCTCGATGTACAGTCATACATCCCTCCATGTACAGGCATACATCCCTCCATGTACAGTCATACATCCCTCCATGTACAGGCATACATCCCTCCATGTACAGGCATACATCCCTCCATGTACAGGCATACATCCCTCCATGTACAGGCATACATCCCTCAATGTACAGTCATACATCCCTCCATGTACACCTATACATCCCTCCATGTGCAGTCATACATCCCTCCATGTACAATCATACATCCCCCCATGTACAGTCATACCATCCCTCGATGTACAGTCATACATCCTGTGGAAATTATTTAATTTCCGAAGCTATAGTGCCTAATAAAAGTTTAATGTGTTGACTTGGGTCAAAATGTATTTGTATTTTGAATGGAACCAACTGGTTCCCGCTGCGCCTGTGCAGATGTGCGGGGTATAGGTCGAACTGGGGCACGAGGGGCGGCAGTGTTTTGTATGTAGTGAGGAGGCTGTGAAAACCTGGATAAGGAAATTGGCGTTCACGGCGGCCTAAGGATTAAATATGGGCCTCACTTCATAATAGGAAGTGTCGTAACTGTTCCTGGTGAAGAGTGAGGGAACGTGATTTTTCGGGACCACCGTAAAAAGGTGGTAAAATTAGTGAATAATGGTTTGACCGGGTGTGACTGGTGCGCGGCCATGGTGTTTGTCCAGGGGAAATACCCGTGTGTTAATCCTCACTCATCGGCCTCAGATCTTAATGGAGTGACCTCTAATGTGTATAATAATTATGAGACGTTAAATCGTATGTAGCATCTTGCCTAGAAGGGGAGTAGGAAATGAATGGTTGTCTAGGGCAATTGGTGTAAATTGCTGGCTAGACAGATACTGCAAGGAGCTTGCAATCCCATTCATTGACAACTGGAACAACTTTTATGGCAAACATGATATGTATGCAAGGGATGGGGTTCATCTCTCTGGGGCAGGGGTGGTAGCACTTGCAGACTCGATTGAGAAGGCCATTGGTGAAATGCCTATGATTTTAAACTGATGGAAGATAGAGGTATGGGTGTGTGTGGGAAACAAGCAGGTTGCAACACTAGGGTTGGAAACATTAAATGTATAAAAGGCATTCAGCATGAAGTTATAAATAAAGACAATAGAACAGGTCAGCAAACAAAGGGGGACAGCAAGAGGCAGCAAGGGACTAGCTCCCTTAAGGTTTACTATACTAATAGCAGGAGTGTTAGAAATAAGATAGATGAGCTAAGATTAATTGCAAAGTGCAGGAAACATAGATATTATTGCTATAACAGAGACCGGGGCTCAATCTGAAAGATAGAGAGATGCCCTCTGAATGTCACATACAAGGCTATAAATTATTCCACACTGACAGGGTCAACAGGAAAGGTGGTGGAGTAGCGATGTATGTCAGAGACAATTTAATTGTTGTGTTAGACAAGATATTAAATTAGAAGCGTCAGCCACTGAATCTGTTTGGTTACAGCTTCTCGAGGGCCGAAAAAAACTAATTTTTGGGTGTGATTTACAGGGCCCCAAATCTTGATAGGGAGTGCAGTAAATCTATGGGACGAATTCCGTAAGGCATCTACATACAAAAATGTGTGCTAATGGGAGATTTCAACTATAGACAGATTGACGGGAGCAATTTGACAGGGAAATTTAGAGTCGGGTGACTTTCTTGATACGATCCAGGATTGTTTTTTTAAAACAGTTTGTGACAGAGCCAACTAGGGGAAATAACCCCCTTTACTTGGTTCTTGCCAGTAGGGAAACACTAATTAATAATCTTGAGGTTAATGAAGAGCTTGGGGAGAGTGATCACAAATCACTCAGTTTAACATATCATGGAATTCCCCTAATATGCAATCAAGTCCCGTCCCTGACTTTCGCTTGGCTGATTTCATAGGACTGAAAAATTTCTTAGGTGGGCTGAACTGGAATGACCTGACAGGGGTCAGGTAGGTGGTGATGGTTGCCGATATGATGCTTTCCAGGCATAGTTCTAGCTGCTCAGTCAAATTATGTTCCAAATAGGGGAAAACAGATCAAACAAAAATGATCCTAAATGGATGAACAATAGATTAAAATATCTGATTGGTCAAAAGAGAGGCATATATAGGCAAATCAAAAGAGGAGGGGGCAATTAAGAAATCGATATATTCAGTTAAAGAGAGAAATAAAAAAGGGAATTTTGAAAAGCAAAAAGAGATTATGAGGTTAAAGTTGCAAGAAAAATCGAAGTACTAAACCCAAAAGGATTCTTTCAGGTATACAGAAGTAAGATCAGGGACAAGATGGCCCACTCAAAAGTTTTCCCCGGTCAGCTCACTGACAGTGATAAGGAAATGTGTAGAATTTTTTAAAACATACTTCCTCTCAGTTTTTACACAGGAGGATACCAGCGATATTCCAGTAATGATAAATTATGTAGAACAGGACGATAAAAAACTGTGCACGATTAGGGTCACAAGTGACATGGTCCTTAGGCAAATAGATAAATTAAAACCTAACAAATCCCCAGGCCCTGATAACTGTTGAAAGGGTTTTCAAAAGGGAATGAAAAGGGGAGCTTAGCACCCCTTTGGTAATCTTTTAAACATATCACTACAAACTGGCATGGTGCCAGATAAGGGAAAATGGAAATGTGATACCTATTTCAAAACAGGTGACGGGTCCTTACTTTCGAACTATAGCCCAATAACCCTAACCCCATAGTGGGAAAATTTATGGAAAAAAATAATTGCCGGGGCAGTTCGTAGCCCCCTTTGAAAAGCATAAATAATCAACAAACCACAGGGTTTTACAAAGGGCGTTCCTCCCCTTACGAATTTAAATTTTTTTTAAACTAAGGTATTTGAGGAGAATCATGGAAATGAAATTGATATTGTGTATTGGCTTCAGAAAGGCTTTTGACGGTCCCACATCAGAGACAAATGGGGAAAATTAAAGCACGGAATAGGAGAAAATTTTTTCCTGGATAGAGGCAGGTTGACAAATAGGCACAGAATTTTGCATAAATGGGAGAAATCAAGGGGGAAGCGTACAGCGGTGTTCCACAGGGGTCAGGGGTTGGGCCCCCCTGCTTTTCACAATCTACATAAACACATAGGGGGGCATAAAGAGCGCATGGGCAATTTGCCGATACACCAAAAAAGGGCCGCGAATTCATTCGACGGGGACTTCGAGCACCCGGAAAAGTTTTTGAAAAAACTGATGCGTGGTCGGAGAAGTGGCAATGCTTTTTAAAAACAAATCAAGTTCTAAAGTTGGACAGGACAATAACCAGCCACATAAAAACAAAAAAAGAAATTTTAATATTACGGATTGCGAAAAAGATTTAGGATTTCTGGTTAGCGTAATCTGAAACCAAACAACATGCATAAGTGTTCCAATAAAGCTAATAAACCCTTTGGGGCTTCATATCAAGAACATAAATAATAGGACCTCAGTTTTTTCTTCAACTCATACACCTTGGTTAGGCCTCTTTTGATTATGCTCACATTTTGGTCACCGAATTTCGAATGGATATAAATCTCTGGAAAAAGTACAAAGGAGGGTGACAAAATGAACCCATTATCAGAAAACCTTTCCCTATGAGGAAACTAAGGGGCCCCGAAACGCACCTCTAAAAGACGTAGAATCAGGGGGGGTATGATTGAGGTTAAAGTGGAAACAGGAAAAAATAAAGGGGATGTAAAAAGTTGCTGAAAAATCAGCCCAGACCGGGACTCGAGCAATGGTTTTTTTAATTTTGGAAAATTCAATCAGGAGGGGTAAGGGAAAATACTGGTTTTGGGAAAAGTTTGGGTGAGTGGAACAACTCCCAATTCCGTTATAAGGCCAGAAATTTGTTGCTTTAAAAAAGGTTGGATAAATACATGAGTAGATGGGGTGGGTTTGGGGTTAGACCTGAAAGCTTTTGCTAACAGGGCGGTTGCCGTGTTCCTCCCTTTAAATCAATGTACCTGACCTACCCAGGTTTGGGTGCATTGGGTTTAAACCGGGAGGGACTTGGACCTGCCTCGCATGGGCCCGTAGCCTTCGCAGTTTCCTTCGTTTTTAGTTCTTATGTTCTTAAGGGAATGAATCATATAATAAATTAAAATTAAGAGAATGGGGAGTGAAATAGTCGCCCGCTTTAGTGAACGCGTGATTCTCGTACCCAGGAATAACTTAAAGGGAAACAGAATTTAAACCAGACAAACCCACGGATACCTCGTCCTGCTGGAATAAGAACCGTGCGGGGTAGCAGGACATCGAAATGAGATGGTGAATGGAGGGAATAAGGAGTATCAATCACCCACAGTTAAATAACCCTTCTAGTTATAGCAGACTGATACTGGCCAGTTAGGTATGTTGTAATTGGATAGGTTATGGTGATCCGCTACATCAAGTGACCACCAGAGAATATCTGGTAAGTGGTGAGATTATGTACAAGTGTTTTCCTTGATGGATATATCCATGTGTAACCTACCTCACCCCCCTTCATTCAGTTAAACTAATATAATCTATACAGTCCACAATTAATTAGTAGCACCGTACTTGTGGGTGCTATCCAATCCATACTGGTCTCGGATAGATATGGATAAGATTGTGAGGTCGAAGGAACCACTTGCCGTGACCACGGGTGGTTAAGTATTCTCACATGTCTACACGGGGTGACTACGGTAAACAATATGGTTGTCTCCCAATGAGTTTACTTGTAAGCATGTAATGTTGAGGTACATAAAGGTAATCACCCTATATAATTTTCCATATCTGCCCGCTGATCCTTCCTGAACCGGATGCAATCAGTAAAAAATTAATTGAATTAATTACTTAATAATTAAGTGACTGATTGAAGGAAGTGGGTATAGGGTACACAAATTTAATCGGTCGTGTGGTGGAGGATAATTAGCCCAATTAATTACTAGCACATGGGTGGCTAGGATTTATACAAGAGTAAAGTGCAAGAATTACTCTCACAAGGTGTCTACTTATTAAGTTGTATAATTGGTGATTATTAATTCCCTAACCATGGCTGGGTCTGAGGAAGTTAGTGCGGCTGGCAAGTCCATGGATGCCAAAGCAAAGAAAGCGTCACTACAAGCTCGGAAGGGTCATGTTACTAAATCATACAACAAGTGTATGGAGTTAATGAGACAAGAAACGGTAAACCCTGATGAATTAAAGCTACACCTAGATGCCTTAGAAAATATATATGAGTCATATAGATTGTGGTATAAGGACTGTGAGAGCGATCTTCTGGTGAATTGTGCAGATGATGCTGAAAGGGAGCGGCTGCTGATCAATATTATGAAGTGGAGGACAACATTGTGTCCTGCAAAACTAAGGCTTTGGAGAAGGTAAAGGGTGTAAACAATGTTGTTGGTCAACCTAGTAAGGAAAATCAGAGGTGTCTACCAAAACTCCCAGAATTATGCATGCCTGTGTTTAATCCGGGAGAAAACTGGGAGGAGTTTTGGTCTATCTTTAAAGCAGTCGTACATGATAGGAGTGATCTTGCAAGTGTTACCAATTGTGCTATTTAAAGGGACAAGTAAGGGGAGATGGCGCATGTTCTCACACAAGCGTTCCCAAATGTAGATGACTCCTATAGTGAGGCGTTGACTTGTTGGAGGTCACTTACGGTAACTTGGAGCAAAGTAGGTTGGATCTAGTAGCTAATTTGGCTAGTTTGAAGACTCCAGATCACAACCGCAACAGCTTACAGCAATTTAGGATCAAACTGGAAAGCACTCTTAAGACCTTGAGTAATAAATATGATCTGGAGGGAGCAGAGTGGTTGTTGAGCGCCTTGATTCAGAATAAATTGAACCACAAGACAGTAGAGTGGCTATCTAACAGATATCACAAGGGTTACTTCGGGTTGGAAGAAATAAGAGTGGGCCTGCAGGAGCTAATTGTCCAACTGCAGACCAGCCAACCCATTACCTCTAGGAATACCACGTCTACAGACCCCAGTGCACCTGTCAAGTTCCACAAAAGGAAACTTTATCCTAATATCAATAATCATAAGTCACCTACTAAACAGGGTTACGTAGGCACATATCAAGTGACAGGGGCCAGTAATAGTGGTTCTCCACATCAAAGCAAGAGGAGGAAGTACCACAATAAGGGTAGACCAGTTGATAAGAGGTCAGGCAAAGAAAGGAGAGATTGTATCTTCTGCAACGGTACTCATTTCTCTAAGAACTGTAATGCCTATAATTCATGGGATGTTAAAGTGGAAAGATTGGAAGAGCTTGCTAGATGTATCAGGTGTCTAGGAAATCATAATGTAAGGGATTGCCGTGCTAACTTGCACTATTGTTATCAGTGTAACAAGGGAAGACACCACAAAGCTATGTGTAAGGGCGGAACCAATCGTAATGATGGTAACAATAGTACTGATAGTGATAATAACCCGGACACAGCAGTAGCCAACGTAAAGATTGCAGCTAATGTCGGTAATGATGGCCTTGCTGAGGTAGCTTTACCTGTGATGGATGTGGTGATTAATGATAAACGGCGTAAATCCAAAACTGTAACAGCATTACTGGATCAGGGATCACAACGTACCTTCATAAAACGTAATTGCCTTAATGGGACGAAGGTACAAATGGGAGATCCTGCTATACTCAAGCTATCTGGCTTTCTCTCGAATAAGAAGGCCCAGTCATACGACACTGTTTATGTAACTGTCAGGCTGGGCAATGAGAGAAAACGTATTAATGCCGTAATTGTGGATAGGCTTCCAGAGAAAATATCTACCATAAGGCTTGGTAGCGCTGCTGAAAGGCTTTCAAGTAAGGTAAATTTGGCACCTTCTGGTATAAATAATGATTCTGTGGGGCCAATAGATATTTTGATAGGTAGTGACCATTATGCCACCTTTGTAAAGGGTATGACAAAGAAATGCGGAGTCACCCTTCTAAGGACCGCAGGAGGTCACGTGATGTAATGGCAGGCTTCCTCGTACTGATAATGAATGACTGGAGAAGCCATAAATACAGTTACGGTGTGTCTTACTCATGAAGTATCACCCCAGTATAAATATACTTCAATAGAGGATGAGTTGAACCTGTGTATAAATTATGGGAATTGGACAGCATAGGGATCAATGTAAATGAAGAAAGTCCAGATGATTCCTTTACTCAAGAACAATACCAGAAGGATGTTAAATTTGAATCTGGACAATACTGGGTGAGACTTCCGTGGAAGCTGAACCACCAGACCTACCAACTAATTACCGATGGCGTATGGACAATTAAAGGCTCAGCTCCACGAACTGAGCAAGACACCAGAACTGTTGACTGCTTACGATGATATAATTAATGAGCAGTTAAATAATAAATTCATAGAGGAGGTACCTCCTGAGCAAGCCCAGATTTATGGTCACTATTTGCCACATCACGGAGTGAAGAAGGATTCTAAGACCACTCCTCTGAGGATTGTGTTTAATTGTAGTGCCAGGAGTAACAAAAATGTACCTAGTTTGATTGACTGTTTGATGACAGGTCCGTCGTTGACGGAAAAACTGGGAGACATATTATTAAACTTCAGGGTAAGAATTATGCCTTTATGGCGACATAAGTAAAGCTTTCCTGAGAGTGGGTCTGCAGGAGGCTGACCGGGATTGCACTAGGTTCTTATGGCCCGAGAATCCTAATGACCCACTTAGTCCCCTGAAGACTTTTCGCTTCAGGAGTGTATTGTTTGGTGCTACCTCCAGTCCGTTCCTACTCCAGACAACGATAAATGCACACCTTAAGCGTACGGGTGGTCCACTGAGTGGAGTAATGGGTAAACAATTTTATGTGGACAATTTCCTGGGGGTGACGTCTACCGAAGAGGAACTAATGAGCATATATGAAGGGGCTAATGAAATAATGCAAGGTGCAAATATGCCCCTGAGGGAATGGAACAGTAATTCGTCCAGTTTAAGGGCTCAGATAAATAAAGACAATCCTGGAGTTTGAAGTTATAAATATAGTAATGTGCTGGACTGACTTGGGACACAGAGAGAGACTTGTTATCGTTAAAGTCTAATAACTACAGCATGCCCAATAAATTAACCAAGAGAGTCTTACTTGCGGAAGTTTCAAAATGCTTCGATCCACTAGGCTTAGTGTCCCCACTTACCATAAGAGGAAAATTGTTGATACAAGAAGCATGGAAGCTTAAATGTGCTTGGGATGAAACCCTACCTGAGGAATTTGTTGAAAGGTGGGAAGAACTAATAGGTGAATATGTAAAATTACCAATGTTGAGTTCCCACGTAATGTGGCCAGTCAAGATGGAGAAAAATGTACTCCACATTTTTTGCGATGCTTCGAATTAGCATATGGAGCAGTCCATTACTTTCAATGTAATAGTTGCCATTCTCTTGTTATGTCTAAGGCTAAGGTGGCTCCAATCAAATCACGTACCTTACCTCAGTTGGAATTAACGGCCATTTATGTAGGTGTCAAATTAGCCAATTATATAAGAAAATAAATTGCGAGAGATATATATCAGCGACACCGTAATTTGGTCTGATAACGAGGTATCCTTACAATGGATTCGTAATGGTAACAGTAAGATTGTGTATGTACAAAACAGAGTTGCTGAAATCAATCAAATGCAGGAGAAATATAACAGTTTGGTCAGCATATGTTAACCTTTAATCACATTCCTGGTAACGAGAAATCCGGCTGACTTCTTGTCTTGAGGCTTGACTTATGAAAAATTTGTGAGTGCTTTATCGTGGTTTAAAGGGCCAAGTTGGCTGGTGGACAAAATTAACTGGCAGGTGCAAAAGGCACATATTGCTACCTGTCGAAATTACGGTGAGCACCGCTCCAGATCAGTAGTCCCTCCTTAGCCATTGACATTAATAGTTATTCTTCCTACCCAAGCTGATTAGCGTGACAAGGTTAGTGTTTAAATTTATAAGTAAGATGAATATCTCATATAATTTTCCCCATCCCCTGAAATACTGGCTTCAGAGGTACAAGAAAGAAACCTACAGGGATGAAATTAAATTAATGATGGACAGAAAAATGTGAAAAGCTCAATAATAGAAAAGCTGGGGCTGTATTTAGAGGAGATGTAATTAGGTGCAGAGGCAGGTTACAAAATGCTGAATTGGGGGAATATGCTAAGCACCCTATCTTGCTGCCCAAAACTCATCACCTGACAACCTTGATTGTCTTTAATGCCCATAATAACGTGATGCACGTGGGGTACAGGATACCTAAACTGTATTTGGGAAACATTCTGGATTCCACAAGGACGGCAAAGTGTAAAAAGTGTTATCAAGTCGTGTGTAATATGTCGCCGGGTGGATGCCAGAACCTACATGTATCCAGGTCCTCCACCATTGCCCAAGGAACGCGTGCATTGGTAAAACCATTGATGTGACCGGAGTGGACTATAGTGGGCCAATCATTTTAACAGGTACTTCAGATGGTGTTCCCTTGAAGGTGTATGTATGTCTATTTACTTGTACAGCTACTAGGGCTGTTCATCTAGAAGTGGCTCAGGACTTGTCTGCAGAACAGTTCATACAGCTGTTCCGGAAATTTGCAGCTAGGAGATCCTGTCCGAGATGTGATGATCTCAGATAATGCCACCAATTTTGTAGCTGGTGCTCAACACTTGATGGAATTAAATAAGAGTGATGATGTACAATCTTTGTTGACCCAGCGAGGGTGTGTCTGGAAATTTATTACTCCCAGAGCCCCTTGGCAGGGAGGACTGTACGAAAGAATGATAGGTACAGTGAAAAGATGTCTTCGTAAGGTGCTACACAGGAAGAGAATTAATTTGGAGGAATTCCGTGCAGTGTTGGTGGAGGCAGAGAATCGGGTAAACAATCGCCCTCTGTCATACATGAGCGACACTCCTGACACGGAGATCCTGACTCCCTCTCACCTAATATGCGGATGAAGGTTAGAAGCTGCACCTATCTATAGAGATAATCCCGAGGGAAGTGATGAGGATTACAATAACGTGACCGTGTTGAGTGATGAGTTCAAGATGTTAAATAAGGTAATTACTCATTGGTCCGATGTGTGGCGTAAAGAATATCTTCTTACACTACGTGAACACTTTTATGGTGCGCCAGAGGCAGTAAACCGACAGAACATTCAACCATGTGACATTGTGTTAATTGATACTGAACAACATCGAACATTGTGGCCTCTGGGCAAGGTAGTTACATTATACCCAGATGCACAAGGTGTTGTCAGAAACGTCAAAGTGTTGTGTCATGGTCAGGAAAGTTTGCGTACCATTAATAAATTAATTCCCTTAGAATTAAATGATGTTCAATACAGTGCAGATGGAAATCTAAGGGAAAGTGAAACGAGTGATATTGAAGACACTGACCGAGTAATGCAAGAAGAAATTGTAGTAAGACCCACTAGGAAAACAGCAGCGCAATCTAGAAAGGGCTGGAATCGTCTCCTGGAGGAAGACGCAATTTAAGTCGTCTAACAACGACTCACGACAGGGCTCAACATGGCCAACACGGCAGGTTGTGTAGCGGGCTAGCTGTGGGATTTTCAAGGATAGCTCCTGGTCAAAGAGGCTGACCAGGTCCCTACTTAACAGAACTCAGTGTGAATGCTTTGAGAAGATACCAGAGCAGCGAACGGACATCTCAGTGCATCGTTTCAGCGTAAATAGTTGAAGTGTTGTGCAGTTTCAGAGGATTTGGTGTTGTCGAGTCAGACCAGTCAGCGCCCCCCCCCTCTCCGTGGGGGGGGGGGGGAGGGGGGTGTAAAATAAACAAAACCCTCTCATAACGCCCCACACCTGCGCGTCCCCTCCCGCCCACCCCCCA